>JARHVA010000772.1:2677500-2825000 GCA_037957365.1 Torreya grandis | reverse complement strand
TATATGTTGTGTTCATGGGATAACATTTAATTTTCCTATCTATATGTGTTTGAAGCTATGTATTTACACCTAGAAGTCTTGAAGTCATAAATACCAATTGGAGCTTGAGAACTTGTCTCTTTACTATAAAAAAGTTGCATTTTAGGACCGGTTACTTCAACTTGTGCCATAGATTGGTATTAAAGATTCCATATAAATTATTTAGGTTTAAATTATATGGATTTGACATGAACACAAGGTTTCTTTTGGTTTGTGCCAGTGGCATATGGTTTTTATTTTATGCATACCTAAAGTTAGGCTAAAAATTACATTTTATTATATTGGGAAGGGCATTCTTGAAGCTAAAATGGGTGGTGGGTCTCTCGACTAGGCATGATAAAAGTCTAAAAACCTTGTAATATATGTTATCCACCACCTTATATGTGTTATAAATTTTAGTTTCAATCCAAGAACCACCATAAGAAGAGTTATCCAACTATCGCTTCAACTTTAACAATGTTTATTGTTAGTGTTTCCATGCTCCTTAATAGTAGTAAAAACATGCATCCAAGTGGGTTTGGAGGTTGATTTAAAGATATAATTCGAGGTTACAAAGGCATAAATTTCAATTGGAGCTTAAGAACTTGTCTCTTCACTATAAAAACATTACATTTTAGAACTTGTTACTGTAACTTGTGCCACAGATTGGTCTTGAAGATTCCATAGACATGCTCTAGGATGAAATTATAGGGATTAAACACACATTTTATGTTTATTTAATTTGATTACAATGACTTGTGATTTATATTTTATGCATGCCTGAATTTAGGCTAAGAAACTACATTATTATTGTAATAGAAAGGGCATTCTTGAGGTCAAAATGGTTGGTAGGCTCTCAACTAGGTGTGATTAGAGGATAAGAACCTAGTCTTAGATGTTATCCCCCACTTTGAAAATGTGTTAAATCATATTTTTTATCCATTAATCACTAGAAATAGAGTTATCTAACTATCATTTCAACTTTGACAACATTTGTTGTTAGTGTTTCCCCACTCCTAAATAGTAGTGAAAACATGCATTCAGGTGGGTCTAAAGGTCTAGGTCATGAGAGAATGTGTCATTTTCATATCTATAAGTTATTGAATTAATATATTTAAAACTTGAGGTCCCATAATCATAAATTATAGTTGGATCTCAAGAACTTGTCTCTTCACTACAAAGAATTACATTTCAAGACCCATTACTATAACGTGTGCCTTGGATTGGCCTTAAAGGTTCCATAGGCATGATCAAGGGTGAAATTAGACCCATTACTTTAATATGAAAACATAGTTACCAAAATTGCAGAGAAAATACCATTTTTTGATTCATCAATATAATAAGATTTCTAATAGATAAAAGTAATTTATAAACATTTACAGCTAAAGAGTATCAATTCATGAGGTTATTATGCAATATTACCTGACTTCAAAATGGGAAGATAATACCAATTAGAAGACAAAGCAACTTCATACAAGATATTATTGTGACACATATCATTATCCAAATTATATATATCACATAAGAAGCATAGATCTAATATATTAACCATCAAATACTAAACAGCTTACAATCTTCAAATCATGAAAACTCATTACACTTTCATTATAGAGATCCTAAGATTTACTCAAGAGGCCCAAATAAAATATAACCCAATATTTTCCATCACTATCTAACACTTTCTAACCCATTCTAATATAATCCACATGAAAATATAATCCTACGAACTATATTTTTATAACTACAAAGTTTATACTTGGCATCTAGGTATATCAACCTATATATTATTACTAAATATTCCATGTACTTAATCCAAACTAAAAATAGAATATATTTGTAATAATATTGTCTGATAACCATGAACCAAAAATAAACCAAGATCCATATCCATATGGAAAGTTCATAGATGTCAATGGTTAATGTACATTCCATGACTAACACTTTCCTAGACTTAAACTTTTGTCTCATCCTAAGACAAGACTGAAAAGAACTAAAAGTCCATAAAACAAAAAGTAGGTATAATGCATAGAAAGCATAGATCACTCAAGGTGACTTTTATTGGTTTTAACTCCTTGTGAACTAATTAGACACTCTCATGAGTTTTTAAATAAGTATAAATCCAATCTACCACTATTTTGGGTTTTTAATAGACTAGCCTTGTGGGTTTTTATGGTCTTGTTGGGTGAATATTTTGTCGTCAACTAACTGATGACAAAATGGGGATATTAGCCACATCATAAGGGAGATTTACACCACAAGGAGTGTGGCTTTACCAGATCTGGATGAGGTAAATCTCTCCTCTCATCAAGGGGAGGTTCCCTATCAATACTTATGTGCTATAAGCATATATATAATTAAGCAGAAAATAACACATGGGGGTGGTATAACAGCATCTTCTTCTCTTTTTTCAGAAGTAATGTATAAAGATCAAAAGGGAGAAAATCCTGGTCTTATGCTAACAACATTCCTCTTCTTTCAAGAATGGTATCAGACGAAGAGCAATAGATTACCTGAAGTAACAAAGTCACAAGAACGCTCACGCAAACATAAAGTCTTCCGTAGCTTCTCTACAGCTTCAAAACAAGTATAACCGTAGAGTAAAGTGAAGCACAAAGTCTTCACCTAAAACTACAAAAGATAACTGAATCTCAAAGACAAAAGTAGCACAAAAACTATCTTCTATCCTCTAGAAATGCCTTTAGATAATATAAACATGCCCACTGCTTACAAGATCAAATAAACAAGATATTTCTAGGAAAAAGACATAAGAACTATTTCTTAAATCACATAGATAATCTCAACACAAAGTCTGAAACAAACCTGCTTCTCATTTATTTCATCAGAATATGATTTACAAATTTGAGCACAAAGTCTCAAAATTTGTTTCAATTCTAGTAGTGTTTGCTATTAAATTTTCCAGAAGACTTTTTACAAATGAGGTCTCCACTATATATAGGGAGAAAAACCTCAAAAATAGAAAATAATAAAATATAAAATATCCTGGTCAAAGATGACTCATCTTTGACTTTTAGATATTTTCAAAATATTTACAAGTAATTACATATTAAAAAATTGCATGCATTCTGCACAAAATAGAAATGCATAAAGATAGAAGAGAGAGAAGGGGGAGAGAGAGAAAGTCAATTCTTGCTACCAAACTTCTTCAGAAGAGCATCGTACATGGCGATCGATGCCTGAATTTCTATGCTGTCTGGCACAACTGCTTTCTTGGAGACAACTCTTGCTCTGATCAGTGCATCTTTCAATGCTATGATGGCTTTAGAGTGGCCAGTTAACCTGGATTTCAAATTCTCCAATGTTAACTGAGCATCTAGAATGCTGTCCACCAAAGTCATTGAGAAAGACGCTCCTTCAAAATATTTTCAGATCATCCCTTTGAAATTCTGAATCATTTCTTGTGCTGGAAGGAATTGATGATCTTTGGAGGTCAAGTTGCAGGGAAGCTCTTCTAACTTGTTTAGCAGGCTCAGGTCACTTTTATCACTAGCTTCCTTGAAATCTTTAAGATCGTCAATTAGATCCTTAAGTACCTGAATCCTGAAGATCATTGACTCTTTGGTCTCAACATAGAAATCTTTGTTGGGGATGACACTAATAGATATCAGGGCACTCTTTTTGAGACCTTTCATCTCTTTCCATCTGCTGAGATCTTTCTCCAAGCTGTCAATTTCTTGAGAGATAAGGGAGACAAAATCGTCTACCTGAGTTTTTAATCTCCTCATTTTATCTATTCTATCCACAACTTCTGATAGCAAAGAGACTCCCTAACCGTGCATCCTCTCAATATATTCCTCCATTACCTTCCCCTTTGAATAGGTATTTTCATCATTCTGAATGACTGAATCATCCATAGAAAAGGCCTCTGGAGTTGCCGCCTCTGTTGGAATAGTGAACCTTTTGATCATTGTTGTTAACTGCTCGGCTTTGGCTTTATAGTAATCTTTCATCTCCTTCTCTCTATCAAATTTCTGGACCATAATTTCCGTCACTGATTGAAGATCACTCTTTGCACCTTCGTGAGTAACTTTTCCAAGTTCAACACGAGAGATGGAATAGCTACTCATCTCAAAACCCTCAAGGGTTGCGTCCTGAGGAGGCTTGGCAATTTCTAGAAATTTTTGCCCCTTTTCTTCAACCAACTTGGAGAGGATTTTTGGCCTTTTAGGAGCCTTTGCTTTCGCCGGTATTATCTTACCAAAGTCAAATTCATCTGGGGAGATGGCCATTTTCTTTCTTTTTGGTGTGAAAGCAGACATCCAAAGCAGAAGAGAAGTGTCTGTTGTAACAATAGTTGCCTCTGTCGGTGTCAATGTAGTAGCTTTGACACTACTAGTGGTGACAGTAGTTGCAGTTGGAGTAACCAGCGAAACTATATCAATTAGTGATTCTGGCTCTGGCACAGGACTTGGTGGCAGGTTAAAAGACGAGATGATAGACTTGGAATGGATCTAAAAGAGCGAGGGGAACCTACTGAAGGACCTTGAGGATCACTAAAAACAACCCTGGAAGGGGAAGCAGCTCCAAAAGAGGGAACACTGATTGGAGAGATAGGAGAAGTGGGTACTGCAGGAGATTGAGGGGGAGAAGGAAAGGTGCCCTTGATCAGATGTGCTTGTCTCGACAAGATTGGAGACCCAACACTTGGCTATTCTGGAGGTTGATCTGCTTTCCCCATGGACTGGGCTACCTGTGCCTTGGGGCTTTGTTCTTTGGTTCCTTCAGCTACTGTTTTAGGCTCTTGTGTAAGCTTAGGATTTTTAGAGACAAAAATGATTCTAGGCTTGTGTGGAATGGAAGGAGAAGGAACGTCACCTTTGTTCTTCGTTCGGTTCTCTGCCTTTCTTTTCAATTCTGCTTGATACTCAACCTCTGATCCTATGATAAATTCTTTCAGGGTGATCCCTTTGGCTGCTAACCAATCATTGGTGTTAGCCAATATTGATTTGAATCTCTTCCTCAGAGAAGTCAGTTCCTTCTGAGACCAGTTAATTGGAGGGAGAGGGGAACTAGTGACCTTTTCTGCCAGATATCTACTATTTACGATATTCTCATCATCAATTAAACCTAAAGGGATCTCTGTGAGCCCAAGATACTCTATATATTCAAGTGTGAGACGGAAATAGTCTATTTTCCTTAGCTCATTAGCCGTTCTCATGTCTACCCAGATATCTTCAATCATGGGCTCATGGAACTGGGTTTTCCTTCGGATCGTCTCTCTGACTCCTCTGTAGTCAAATTTCTCCCATCTTTTGAATGGTTTGATGGTAACCATTTGCATTTTTCTTTCCATAATTTTGGCTTTAGTTGATGTAGCAACTGAGAACCTGCCAATCTGGATAGGAAACTTGAAGCTGGGTCTCTTAAGCTCCATCTGTTTTGTGTGTACGACAGCCAATTGTCAGCAAAGCTCCATTAGAACTAACCTATCTGAAGGGAATCTGGGGAGCATATACGGGTATCCTTGGTAGAAACCTACTTGAAGATAGCAAAATGTAGAGAACTGGAGGAACATGCAGCCATAACCGTTCACCACCGTCTAGGCCTCATTTGATATTCTCTTCTGCTCCAACTGAGGGTCAAAGAGACACAAGAATACAGCAAAGAACGCATCATTTACTCACTTGAAATGATGTGTTGACCCTTGAAGTGTCAGCTGAGGATAGTATGAGTAGACCGGGGTGGTCTTTCTATCTCCCTCTATTGTCAAACCCGAGAAAGATCACATTGCAGTGGCTATATAGACAAGGTACGAGGTCATGTAGAATTTAAAGGAGGTTTGTACCCTGGTCAGTTGTTCATGGATAGCGTTGCTGATTTGCTCCCCCCAAAAGATGGTTTGTTTGCCTTGAAGGATGATCTTAATGAATGGATACATCTATTCATGAAATTGTGAAGAGGATGGGAGGCCCCGTACTCTGCTGAGGAGGGTGATTAAGTCACCAACTTCTTTGATGAAATCACTTCTGGGGAAGCTTTTCGGCCATCTAAATAGACTGGTCCTCAGGGTTTTGAGCCATTTATAGTTCATGACCTTTTTTTCCCTTTCAGGGTCTTTGTCTTACTCCTTTTGCACATTTTTGAAGTTGATCTGGGTTACTTCAGTGGCTGGCAGACACAGGAAAACTTTGTCAATAAAATCAGGGTCCAACCAAATTATCATGTCGCCACTGGTGTCTGAGACCGATCTAGTCTCTTTGTTGTAAAATCGTGCACACTGGAGGATGAACTCTACATGATGTGCTGCTATCGGGAAGGTAGCCACTAGGTGGATGTTGCTCTCAACAATCCGCTTTATCCCAGTGCTGGGATTTGTTGCCTTGGTTTGCCCTAGGAATTCAGCCATGTCCACGTGGCTGATCTCGATATCTCGAATGTCATCGACATTCGAGGTGACTGATGTAAGCGAGAAGACACCCTGATACTTGTATATCATCATCTTCACCTTTGAGGGAGATGCCTCCGTCATAGGGGATGATCTTGATTGGATGGGAGTAGGTGTACAAGAACTTGCTGAAGGTGCTGCAGCCATGATCATAGATGAAAGGAGAGTGAGCGAGAGAGGGAAAGCACAATTTAAGTGACATGGGTTATTGGAGGTCACTTAAATAGGCCAGGTTAAGCAAAGGAGTGGAGAATGAGAAAGAGAAAGTGTGAAAGGGACAACTCAGAAAAAATTCTAAGAGTTAGCTGAAAAATAGAAGAAATATGCAGGGGCAGCAAAAATCACCTCCCTTGCAGGAAAGGATGCAGGGGCGACAAAAATTTTTGCCCTTGCAAAAGGATGCAGGGGTGGCAAAAATCTCCGCCCTTGCAAAGAGGATGTAGGGGCGGTGAAAATCACTGCCCTTGCAGGGAGAATGCAGGGGCGGAAAAAATCGCCACCCTTGCAAAAAGAGAAAGCATAAAAGTGCAAAGGTGGCAAAATTCACCGCCACTGCACTTGACAAGGGTAGCGTGGAAGGGCGGCGTATTTCATCGCCTTTGCACGGAAGATGGGAAAAATGTGGGCGGTAAAAAAATGCTGCCCGCACGAGGCTGCAGTGGAAAAAACCATGGGCAGGGGGGGAAAGAAGAAAAAACAACTAAAAACAATACAAGAAAGAAAAACAAGAAATAAATCTAAAAACAAACCCTACCTAGAAAATGTGCATGCCAAAATATCAAATCCATGAGCTGGTGCATCGAAATGTCTCTTGGGGCGCTCAGGTGCAAGAGGTAGGAAGAGGAGAGGAAGCAGTGAGAAGAAAGAGGCTCAAATCAGAATATATAGGGTGAAAAACTCACCCCAACAACCCATCGCATGCGGCCATAAATGCCTTACATGGAAATTGAGATGTGCAAGGGCGGCGAAATTCGCCACCCTTGCATTTAGTCAGTCTATTTTGCAGGGGCGGTGAAAATCGCCGCCCTTGCAAGAAAAATGCAGGGGCGGCAAAATTTGCTACCCTTAAAAGAATATAAAACAAAAAGAGACCAACTCTGCAAGGAGGAGAAAAAGAAAAGGGGAAGGGAAAACTTGGCCTTGATGGGATAGTAACCACTCCCCGATCTGACCAAGATGAAAATGAATTACATAGAATTCATATCAAAAAATCACTTAGAGAGATAAAAGACGAAACGGACAAGTTTCATAGGGAGTTGCTTCCAAAATGAGCTAAGATGATTTTGGAAACAACAGCTGGCTCCTATTGGGGAACTTCTGCTTGTCAAAATGATAAGCGGAAGTAGAAACTAGTCTCTAAGTGCCTTCATCCCAGCCATTGGGCTATGGAGTCGAGCGAAAAATGAGAAAGAAAAATAGACAAAACATAAGAACTGTACATATTTTACAAATGGACTCATCCGAGCATCAAGGGTTGAAAAGCTTTAGATGCTGCCCATTGTGAGGTAATGTAAACGGTGTTCCATCTTTATACTCTAACAAAAAGCTGGCCTCGCCACAGAGCTGCCGAATGGTGAACGGACCCCTCCACAGGGAGTCAAATTTGCCATGCATCTGTTTTGGTTCACGTCGCTTGTCCCATAACAAGACTTGATCTCCGACTTGGAACTCACGCGTTTTAGATTTTTTATCAAAAAGCGCTTTCACCCGATCTTGATGTTCCTTGATCTGATCCACCACCATAACTCGTTGTTTGTTCAGCTCGGTCAGACACATGATTCGCTTGTCAACTGAGTTTTCGAAGGTTGAGTCTTCGATTGCTCTGGTTAATCTGAGTGCTGGTAATTCAAGGGTGATGGGAATTTCTGCATTTCATCCATATAAGAGTTGGAAAGGTGACATACCTATAGCTCTTTTGGGTGTTATCCTATCAGCCCATAAAGCATCATACAAAGCTTTGTGCCATGTTCTCTGATTGTCATCCACCAACTTCCTGATAATGGTGACCAAGTTTCTGTTTCTCGATTCTACTTGTCCATTTCCTTGAGGGAAATAATCTGAAGTGTGAGACAAGGTAATCCCATAATGGAAACAAAATTGAGTGATTTCATGTGACGAAAAATAAGCCACATTATCTGTCACAATTTTTAGTGGAACCCCAAACCTAGAGATGATATTTTTTTGAGGAAGCTGCATATTACTTCAGATGTAGCATGCTTGGTTGGTATGGCCTCCACCCATTTAGTAAAATAATCCATTGCGGTGAGGATATAATCATGTTCGGCACTTGAAGACGGGTTAACTGCACCAATGAAATCAATACCTCATTGTTGAAATGGTTCCTCAATCACAACTGGCTTGAGGGGCAAAGTAGGCAGCTTAGGCTTTCCAATGAATTGCTGACACAGTTCACACTTACGCACCCATTTGTGAGCATCCTGAAAAAGCATGGGCCAATAGTACCTTGCTCGTAGGATCTTGTGTGCCGTCACCGGTGCAGAGAAATGTCCTCCACAAGCCAAATTGTGGAAGGATTCTAAAAGTCTTCTTTGTTGAGTTTTGTCAACACAACAGAGAAATGCCCCATCCAGGTTTCTCTTATAAAGACCATTGTCCCACATAACATAACCAACTGCTTTCAATTTAACATTCCATTTTTTTTTGAAAGAAAGATGAGCAGGACACTCGCCGTATGTTAGGAAATGAGCAATGTTAGAATACCACTCATCAGTAGTGGCGACAAAGAGAACTACGGGCACGCTTTTGATATCTTGTTCTTCACTTTTTAATTCATCTGGGATGTTGTTGGCGATCAATTGGCAGAGACCCCTTCCCCGTACGAGCTTGGTTGGTTTGATGTCCAAATCGAATTCCTGAGTTTTTGCAATCCAGTTACCTCTCTTTGTACCGAACTCTTGCTGATTCAAAATAGATTTTATCATTGTATTTGGCACGAGAACTTCAGTGTGAGAATTCAAGATATAAAACCTGAAATGCTTGACAGCCTTGACCACGGCGTATGCATGCTTCTCCATAAGGGAATATTTTAATTCATGATTTTTGAGTGGGAAACTCATGAATAAAATAGGAGATTTTGCATTTTTTGAATTGGATTAAACCAAAATAGCTGATAGTGTATGCTCAGAGGCATAACTATATATCTTGAAACCTTTAGTATAGTCTGGACAGACCAAAACTGGTGCCCGAGCAATTGCTTCTTTAATTTCTTTGAACATTGATTTGCCCTCGGCGGTCCACCTAAATGTGGCATTGCTCTTCATCATGTTGACAATGTGACGGGTTTTCTCGGCAAATTATGAAACAAATCTCCTAAGGAAATTCACTTTCCCAAAGAAAGAGTGAACCGCGGTCTTGCTAGTAGGCAGAGTAAGTTCCTAGATGGAGCTAACTCTTTCTGAATCAATTCTGATGCCTTTTCAGGACACTATGTGTTCGAGAAGTTTCCCTTCAGTTACTCCGAAGACGGATTTCTTTGGATTTAACGAAATGTCATTTTGACGGTAGTGTTCTAGTATCTTTTGCAAATGGTGAACATGTTCAGAATGTTATTTTGAAAAAACTATCAAATCATCTAGATACACTACAATGAATTTTCCCATTACATCTTTGAAAGCGAGATCTGTGGCCCTTTGAAAAGTGGTGCCTGCATTTATTAGACCGAACGGCATCCTGTGGTAAGCGAAAGTGCCCCAGGGTGTGGTGAACGCTGTCTTATATTGGTCTGCTTTCTTGACCTCAACTTGGTTGTAACCCAAAAAACTATCAAGCATTGATAACATTTCTGAACTTGTTACCATCTGTAAGACTTGATCCATAATGGGGAGGGGGTAGTTATCTTTTAAGGACAACTGATTCAAGTTCCTGAAATCTACACAGATTTGAATCTCACCATTTTTCTTTCTGACGGGTACTATGTTAGCAACCCATGTGGAGTGATGAATTAGAAAAATTATCTAAGCATCCAACATCTTTTGTATCTCAGCTAGAATAGTACCTGAGATTTTTGGATTATATTGCTTGGATTTCTGTTTGTAAGGCATAGAGTTGGCCTTCAGGGGAATGTCATGTGGCCTGAGAGATTTCAAGTCATCGTAAGAGTAAGCCAACACATCCCTATATTGACGGAGTAAACTAGCAAGCTCAAACCTTTCTTTGAAAGTGCAGCATTTCCCAATGTTTACCATCTTAGGGTTGTGCTTGGTCCCCAAGTTGACTTGATCAAAATCTTGAGAAGAATTTGAATCTGTCCGCTGTTGTTTGACAAACTTGTCATGGTCATCAAATAGCTTCTCTAGGGAAACCAAACCTTTGGGAATTTTATTCCCTTTGAGCTATAGAAAATCTTCACCTGTATTGGTCTGGGTTTCAGGGGCTAGTCCGCACTCCCGGGGCTCACTACCCTCAAAACACAATTGTTTGAAAGTGTCTTTTTGCTCCAAGAAGGCGATGATTTGATCATCATTATTAAACACCTGCTAGTGGTTGACATTGTTTGGTACACTTGGTCAAAAAACTAGCTTAATAGTATACTTATCCCCCTTAAAATTTGGGTGGGGAATCAGGAGGGTGGCAGAGACAGCCAATGCATCTGCTCGATCATTGAATTCCCTCGGAACGGCGGAGATATTGAAGGTGTCAAAATTTTTGATCTGATCCCATACCAGATTATGGTAATGGCACAACCTCTCATTCTTGGTCTGATAGAGGTTGCTTACCTAACAGACTATCAACTCAGTGTCTCCTTTAGCATGGAGTTTCCTAACACCCTTTTCTTTGGCAGCCTGTAGTCCAAGCAATAGGGATTCATATTCGGCCATGTTGTTAGTATTGTTGAATTTCAATTTGTAGGAAAAAGGAGTAATCTCTCCCTGAGGGGATACCAACACAACTCCTGCCCCTGATCCAGTAGAAGAGCAACTATCATCGAACTCCAAAGTCCATAGCTCATCAGGTATTGCTTTTTCCATAAAAACTTTTCCATTTTGGGGAAAGGGTTGTTTTATGTGTTCATTTTGCTTGGGCATTCCACCCTTCGCATCAGATGAAACCAAAATTAAATCATCATCCATAGGAGTTTCATCAAATGCACCGTGGATCTCGTCCATGGATAAGAAATAAGTGCTCAGGCCTGATGACTCAAATAAAATATGAGCTTCAGGTGTTGCGGAACGGGTAACCACATACCTGGCTTCTTTTTTATGAAGCAATTTTTTCATGACGCCTTGAAATGGAATCCTTGCTTCTGATAGGTCCATGCTTAACTCGCCCCCAACATCCTTACAGAAATTCCGCCCAAGCAGGATGCTGTAAGATGTTGGAACATCGGCTACTAGAACTGTCATTTTTATTCGCTTTTCTAGAAAAGCCGCAAAAGCGTATTGGGCATCTTTTATTTGGCAAAGGAGGGGAACCTATTTGTTTTCCATGGAAAAACACCTCCCAAAAGTTTTGGTCAAAGTTAGGCCGAGAGAATCTGCCACCTTGGCAGGCATACCATTATCTGAAGCCCCGGAGTCTGTAATACAATTACTTAGTTTGTAACCATTTATAAGCAGGGAAACATAGAAAGGTTCTATTTTTTTGGGAGTGATAGGAGGAGTCACGACCAGATTATTTTGGGCTGGTTGGTCTTTGGGGAGATCAAGAATAGCTTTCAAAAAAAATTGTCTTATAGGGATAGCTTTATTTTTAACATATTCGGCTAACCTATCGAACTGTTCTGGGTTAGGTCTCAAATACTCAACCTCTGTCATCTGAATCTTAGTCTTTCTAGCATGCTCAATTATATCAAATGATTGAAAAGAAGTTGCAATAGAAGAAGAGATTACATCATCAGAGGCTTTGACAGGTACTTCGCTGACCTGAGTAGTAGAAGAGGGGGATATTGAGTGATTGGGAGTACTTACTTTTTTATGAGTTATCTAATCTTTTAATTGTGGAGGTAATGGAGTCTCACGTTTGGCAATAGAAACTGCTAGTCGAGACTCATCATCTACCTTCCCTTTGTCAGTATGTGAAGCTGACTGATTTTGAGATCTGGTAAAAATAGCGTAAGTTCCCTCTGAATCTTCCCCTTTACTCCCAGCTTCATCTTGGTAATCCAGGAAACCGATGTTGAAATCGCCCACTAATTCTTCCTCCTATTCATCAAAGAGGTTAGCATTTTCTGATTGATCTAGTTGTGATTGAAAAGAGTTGTCGTGTTCAGTCTCTAGGTATCCGACCGTTGAATTGGCAGGTGCTGCTTCAATAGCTAATCTTCCTGAAGGGGGAGGTAGGCGGTTTGATTGCCCTTGGGTCCGGGCAGTATTACCTTGATATTGTTGATTTTGGAATGTCCTCCTAGGTGCATCTCGATAGGTAGGAGCAGACGTACCTTGGTTAATTTGTCTTTTCAAAGCTATCAGTTCATTGATTAATTTTTGCACCATAGGATCTGTAGTGCCCGTGGAAGAGCTTTCAGCAGGTGAGGGGATTTTATTTTTACCAGAATCTTTCCTGATCTTGCCTGCCAGGATAAGATCATCTTCAATCTCGGTAGCCAAACCTTGAGCCAAGGCTAGGTCCATAGGGCCAGCTCGTCTCAACAAGAAACTTACTTTGGTTAGCTGAGAATTGATGAAAAAGCATTTGAGATTTTCCGGCGTGGGTTGAGCCACAGTTGGAATTTGGTTTCTCAACTTGTTGAATTTGGCTATGAAATCCCTCATGGGTTCCTGAGATTCTTTCTTTAATTGTGTCAGCTAAGCTAACAAAGCATGTGCATCTTCAGCGGGTTTAAATCTAGCTTCAAATATGGACTTTAGTGTATCCCAGCTTGTCACTGACCCAGCCTGCAGGTGATAAAACCAATCCGTAGTAGCTCCTTGTAAAGTCTCCACAAAAAGTCTTACTGCCACATCCTCAAATTCTACACTGATTACACCACATGCTATGGAGAAAGCAGCAATATGCTCATCAGGATGAACCTTTTCATCTCCAAAGAACTTAGGAAAATTTTTCTTAGAAATACGAGGTAGTTCATGCAGAGGTGGGGTTAAATTAAGAGGGCCGAAGGAATTACCCCACAGGCCTTGAGCCATTACGATAAGAGGATGAAAAGGTGGAATAACAAACCTCGGTGGAGTGTTTATAGGTAGGCAGCGATTAACAGCGAGAAAAGGAGTCCTACCTCATGTTGGCGATCTGCCAAGGCTAGAAAGAAAACTTCTAGATCGTTGAATAGAGGTTGATGAAGGAAACAGATCAAAATTACTCTATTGCACTAATTCAAACACAGGGTCGACAACACCCTTAGATCTCTGACTTCTGGTGTAGCGTGGAGTTGCCAAATTTTTAAAATAAAAATGGGACCGAAACTACTTCAAGTTGAAGCTTGAGGCTTCAAGATGCACGTTCTTCCCAGTAGCTCTGGTTTTGTAGACCAGATAACGTAACAGAGATGGAGGGAGATGGTAAGGCTATAATGATAATGGGTAAGACATGAAATGGAGTTGCCAAATTATGTAATGGATAAGGGTAGGGACTGCTTCAACCTAAAACTTGAGGTTTCAGACTACACATCCAAATCCTCAGTGGAGTCACCAAAAACTATTGGGTGAATATTTTGTCGTCAACTAACTGATGACAAAATGGGGATATCAGCCACAGCATAAGGGAGATTTACACCACGAGGAGTGTGGCTTTACCAAATCTGGATGAGGTAAATCTCTCCTCTCATCAAGGGGAGGTTCCCTATCAATACTTATGTGCTATAAGCGTATATATAATTAAGTAGAAAATAACACATGGGGGTGGTATAAAAGCATCTACTTCTCTTTTTTCAGAAGTAATGTATAAAGAACAAAAGGGAGAAAATCCTAGTCTCATGCTAACAACATTCCTCTTCTTTCAGGAATGGTATCAGACGAAGAGCAATAGATTACCTGAAGTAACAAAGTCACAAGAATGCTCACGCAAACACAAAGTCTTTCGTAGCTTCTCCACAGCTTCGAAACAAGTATAACTGTAGAGTAAAGTGAAGCACAAAGTCTTCACCTGAAACTACAAAAGATAACTAAATCTCAAAGACAAAAGTAGCACAAAGTCTATCTTCTATCCTCTAGAAACGCCTTTAGGTAATATAAACACACCCACTGCTTACAAGATCAAATAAACAAGATATTTCTAGGAAAAAGACATAAGAACTATTTCCTAAATCACACAGATAATCTCAACACAAAGTCTGAAACAAACCTGCTTCTCATTTATTTCATCAGAATATGATTTACAAATTTGAGCACAAAGTCTCAAAAGTTGTTTCAATTCCAGTAGTGTTTGCTATTAAGTTTTCTAGAAGACTTTTTACAAATGAGGTCTCCACTATATATAGGGAGAAAAACCTCAAAAATAGAAAATAATAAAATATAAAATATCCTGGTCAAAGATGACTCATCTTTGACTTTTAGATATTTTCAAAATATTTACAAGTAATTACATATTACAAAATTGCATGCATTCTGCACAAAATAGAAATGCATAAGGATAGAAGAAGAGAGAAGGGGGAGAGAGAGAAAGTCAATTCTTGCTACCAGACTTCTTCAGATGAGCATCGTACATGGCGATCGATGCCTAAATTCCTATGCTGTTTGGCACAACTGCATTCTTGGAGACAACTCTTGCTCTGATCAGTGCATCTTTCAATGTTGTGATGGCTTTAGAGTGGCCAGTTAACCTAGATTTCAAATTCTCCAATGTTAACTGAACATCCAGAATGCTGTCCACCGAAGTCATTGAGAAAGACGCTCCTTCAAAATCTTTCCGGATCATCCCTTCAAAATTCTGAATCATTTCTTGTGTTGGAAGGAACTGATGATCTTTAGAGGTCAAGATGCAGGGCAGCTCTTCTAACTTGTTTAGTAGGCTCAGGTCACTTTTATCACTAGCTTCCTTGAAAGCTTTAAGATCATCAATTAGATCCTTAAGTACCTGAATCCTGAAGATCATTGACTCTTTGGTCTCAACATAGGAATCTTTGTTGGGGATGACACTGATAGATATCATGGCACTCTTTTTGAGACCTTTCATCTCTTTCCATCTACTGAGATCTTTCTCCAAGCTGTCAATTTCTTAAGAGATAAGGGAGACAAAATCGTCTACCTGAGTTTTCAATCTCCTCATTTTATCTGTTCTATCTGAAACTTCTGATAGCAAAGAGACTCCCTGACTATGCATCCTCTCAATATATTCCTCCATTACCTTCCCCTTTAAATAGGTCTTTTCAGCTTTCTGAATGACTGAATCATCCACGGAAAAGGCCTCTGGAGTTGCCGCCTCTGTTGGAATAGTGAACCTTTTGATCACTGTTGTTAACTGCTCGGCTTTGGATTTATAGTAATCCTTCATCTCCTTCTCTCTATCAAATTTTTGGACCATAATGTCCATCACTGATTGAAGATTGCTCTTTGTACCTTCGTGAGTAACTTTGCCAAGTTCAACATGAGAGATGGAATAGCTGCTCATCTCAAAACCCTCAAGGGTTGCGTCCTGAGGAGGCTTGGCAATTTCTAGAAATTTTTGCCCCTTTTCTTCAACCAACTTGGAGAGGATTTTTGGCCTTTTAAGAGACTTTGCTTTCGCTGGTATTATCTTACCAAAGTCGAATTCATCTGGGGAGATGGCCATTTTCTTTCTTTTTGGTGTGAAAGCAGACATCCAAGGCGGAAGAGAAGTGTCTCTTGTAACAATAGTTGCCTCTGTCGGTGTCAATGTAGTAGCTTCGACACTACTAGTGGTGATAGTAGTTGCATTTGGAGTAACCGATGAAACTGTATCAATTAGTGATTCTGGCTCCGGTGTAGGACTTGGTGGCAGATTGAAAGACGGAGATGATAGACTTAGAATGGATCCGAAAGAGCGAGGGGAACCTGCTGAAGGATCCTGAGGATCACCAAAAACAACCCTGGAAGGGGAAGTGGCTCCAGAAGAGGGAACACTGATTGGAGAGATAGGAGAAGTGGGTATTGCAGGAGATTGAGGGGGAGAAGGAAAGGTGCCCTTGATCAGATGTGCTTGTCCCGGTGAGATTGGAGACCCAACACTTGGTTGTTCTAGAGGTTGATCTGCTTTCCCCATGGACTGGGCTACCTGTGCCTTGGGGCTTTGTTCTTTGGTTCCTTTAGCTACCATTTCAGGCTCTTATGCAAGCTTAGGCTTTTTAGAGACAAAAATGATTCTAGGCTTGTGTGGAATGGAAGGAAAAGGAACGTCACCTTTGTTCTTCATTCGGTTCTCTGCCTTTCTTTTCAATTCTGCTTGATACTCAGCCTCTGATCCTGTGATGAATTCTTTCAAGGTGATCCTTTTGGCTGCTAACCAATCATTGGTGTTAGCCAATATTGGTTCAAATCTCTTCCTCAGAGAATTCAGTTCCTTCTGAGACCAGTTAATTGGAGGGAGAGGGGAACTAGCAAACTTTTCCGCCAAATATCTGATGTTTACGATATTTTCATCGTCAATTAAACTTGAAGGGATCTCTGTGAGCCTGAGATACTCTATCTGTTCAAGTGTGAGACGGCAATAGTCCATTTTCCTTATCTCATCAGCCGTCTTCATGTCTACCCAAATATCTTCAATCATGGGCTCGTGGAACTGGGTTTTCCTTCGGATCATCTCTATGACTCCTCTGTAGTCAAATTTCTCCCGTCTTTTGAATGGTTTGATGGTAACCATTTGCATTTTTGTTTCCATAATTTTGGCTTTAGTTGATGTAGCAACTGAGAACCTGCCAATCTGGATAGGAAACTTGAAGTCGGGTCTCTTAAGCTCCATCTATTTTGTGTGTACGATAGCTAATTGTCGGCAAAGCTCCATTAGAACTAACCTGTCTGAAGGGAATTTACGGAGCATATACGGGTATCCTTGGTAGAAACCTATCTAAAAATAAAAAAATGTAGAGAACTGGAGGAACATGCAGCCATAACCGTTCACCACCGTCCAGGCCTCGTCTGATATTCTCTTCTACTCCAGCTGAGGGTCGAAGAGACACAAGAATACGGTGAAGAACGCGTCATTTACTCACCTGAAATGATGCATTGACCCTTGAAGCATCAGCTGAGGATAGTATGATTAGATCGGGGTGGTCTTTCTATCTACCTCTATTGTCAAACCCAGGAAAGATCGCATTGCAGTGGCTATATAGACCAGGTACGAGGTCATGTAGAATTTGAAGGAGGTTTGTACCCTCGTCAGTTGTTCATGGATAACATTGCTGATTTGCTCCCCCCAAAAGATGGTTTGTTTGCCTTGAAGGATTATCTTAATGAATGGATACATCCATTCATGAAATTGCAAAGAGGATGGGAGGCCCCGTACTCTGCTGAAGAGGGTGATTAAGTCACCAACTTCTTCGATGAAATCACTTCTGGGGAAGCTTTTTAGCCATCTAGATAGACTGGTCCTCAGGGTTTTGAGCCATTTATAGTTCATGGCCCTCTTTGCCCTTTCGGGGTCTTTGTCATACTCCTTTTGTGCATTTTTGAAGTCGATCTGGGTTACTTCGGTGGCTGGCAGACACAGGAAAACTTTGTCGATAAAATTGGGGTCCAACTGAATTATCATGCCGCCACTGGCGTCTGAGACCGATTTGGTCTCTTTGTTGTAAAAGCACGTGCACTGGAGGACGAACCCTGCATGATGTGCTGCTACCGGGAAGGTGGCCACCAGGTGGATGTTGCTCTCAACAATCTGCTTTATCCCAGTGCTGGGATTTGTTGCCTTGGTTCACCCTAGGAATTTGGCCATGTCCACGTGGCCGATCTCGGTATCTTGAATGTCATCGACATTCGAGGTGACTGATGTAAGCGAGAAGATGCCCTGATACTTGTATTTCATCATCTTTGCTTTTGAGGGAGATGCTTCCGTCATAGGGGATGATCTTGATTGGATGGGAGCAGGTGTACAAGAACTTGCTGAGGGTGCTACAGCCATGATCACAGATGAAAGGAGAGTGAGCGAGAGAGGGAGAGCACAATTTAAGTGACATGGGTTACTGGAGGTCACTTAAATAGGCCAAGTTAAGCAAAGGAGTGGAGAACGAGAAAGAAAAAGTGTGAAAGGGACAACTCGGAAAAAAATTTAGGAGTTAGCTAAAAAATAGAAGAAATATGCAAGGGCAGTGAAAATTGCCGCCCTTGCAGGAAAGGATGCAGGGGCGGTTAAAATCGCTGCCCTTGCAAAAGGATGCAGGGGCGGCAAAAATCACCACCCTTGTAGGGAGAATGTAGGGGCGGCAAAAATCACCGCCCTTGTAAAAAGAGAAAGCATAAAAGTTCAGAGGCAGTGAAATTTGCCGCCACCCGCACTTGACAAGGGTAGCGTGGAAGGGCGGCATATTTTTCCGCCTTTGCATGGAAGATGGGAAAAATGTGGGCGGAAAAAAAATGCCGCCCGCATGAGGCCGCAGTGGAAAAAACTGTGGGCAAGGGGGGAAAAGAAGAAAAAACAACTAAAAACAACGCAAGAAAGAAAAACAAGAAACAAATCTAAAAACAAACCCTACCTGGAAAATGTGCATGCCACGAGGTCAGATCCGTGAGCTGGTGCAAGAGGTAGGAGGAGGAGAGGAAGCAGTGAGAAGAAAGAGTCTCAAATCAGAATATATAGGGTGAAAAACTCACCCCAACTTGCATAGAAATCGAGACGTGCAAGGGCGGTGAAATTCGCCGCCCTTGCATTTAGTCAGTCTATTTTGCAGGGGCGGTGAAAATTACCACCCTTGCAAGAAAAATGCAGGGGCGGCAAAATTCGCCGCCCTTGCAAGAAAATAAAACAAAAAGAGACCAACTCCGCAAGAAGGAGAAAAAGAAAAGGGGAAGGGAAAACTTGGCCTTGACGGGATAGTAACCACTCCCCGATCCGACCAAAATGAAAATGAATTACATAGAATTTGTATCGAAAAATGACTTAGAGAGACAAAAGATGAAACGGACAAGTTTTGTAGGGGGTTGCTTCCAAAATGAGCTAAGCTGATTTTGGAAACAACAGGTCCTATCAAAAAAAAGGTTGACAAGTAAAATTTCAAAATTTCGTGTTGTAAAAAATAACTTAGCTAGATTGAAGAGGCATTAGTAGAGGATTAGATACAGATGAATATTTTGAAATGGATAGAGTACTCTATAAAGAACTCAAATTAAAAGTATTCTCCTAGTAGCCATTATTGGATTTGATTGGGAGGAATAATGTCATGGACATCAATGAGTGGAGTGACAGTACTATCAAATTCATCCATGTCCATCTTATAATTATGTCAATCAATAAAATACTCTTAAATGATACATAAGAGACCCTGTAAAGGAATCTGAGTGTGTAACAATTTTGAAACATCATTGTCCATAGTAGAAGAAAGAGCAGTTTTGGAATTAGTTATTTTTTTAGAGATATCTACATGTAGATGAGTGAGCTTCTCAACATGGTGTTGTGTTTGGACCCCAAATTTTTTTTGTGTAGCATCTGAGTCTACCAAGCCTATAAATAATGCATAAATGAGTCTAGAGATTTCATAGATGCTTGAAATATGGATGCAAACCTAGCAAAAGTGATAGTGGGATCCTACATGGTGACTTTAGAAGATCTCACAATGGTGAAATCATTCCATATCATATCCACTTGAGATCTATAATTGATCAACCCATGGGCCATAGATGTGGCTTGGTTGATTGTAGTAGTGAGATCATCTTGGTAGAGCTCCAAGATTTTACATAACTCATTTGACTCTTCCTTGATAGCCTAACCCTATAACTTAAGATGGTTGATCTATTAGATTCTCACCCAATCTTGCATAAGTTGGGCTACCATCTTTAGAAGTTTCATGTGATCCATTATAAAAATAGGGCCCACAAATTAAGAGTAAAGGGTGGGGTAGGATTATTCAATAAAAGTAATAGTGTTGCTTAGCACACTCTATAGCTTAGAATTATCTTGTTAAAATTAGGATACCCTATTCTACAATAAAACAATAGTCTACATAATGGACTCTTGAAAAGTGTAAGCACCTTCCAACTGCTTTGTCAAGGAAATTTTATAAACATTGAGAGATGCTTCAGTGGTGGGTGAAGGCATAGCAAATATAATAGTGGAGGTTATGGTAGGAAGGCACTATAATAAAGTGAGGGGAAATGAAAAGATGGTATGATAGGAGGGAGAATAAGGAATATGCATGAGGGCTAAGTGTTGGAACCTATAGGTCATAATAGAATTAGGTTTTGGTAAGGCCTGGCCTAGGGTTAAGATGGATGGAGAAGCAAAAGAGGTGAAAGGTGGAGTCACAAATGGTGGTTGTGGAGGAGTGGTCTGTGTAGCCTTAACCTATGATAGAAGAGTGGAGGGTCCTTAGGTAATATGGGTATAGTGGTGGTTTATGTGATTGTCGATAGAGGTGGAAAAGTGAGAGGCATAGATCATATGGGTGATGTATCCCCATATTTTACAATCTCTTAAGTGTATTGACCTATATATTTCATCAACGTATGTGCCACATCCACTGCAAGCTTGTGTTTGGCCTCCTTAATAGCCTTTATCTTCATTAGCTAAGCAACAACATCCAAATTATGCACTTCCTTGACCTTTATGAGCAACTCAACCATGAGTTTTAGCTCCACCACTTATAGGATCACCTTGATCTATATAGGTTATTGTACATCCAAATCATTCTATTTTGCCACCTCCTTCTACTACTTCTTCACTTCCTTTATTCTTCTATGCTTGACAACTTGTTGTGCTTATTCTCGGATAGCCAGATTCTCCTCAGGTGTTTATGCATCTAACACCACCTCTTTATTATTAGTTAAGGGTTCATGAGATTGTGACAAAGAGTAAATCATAATGGCTATGTGCACAATTCCCCTTGACACACATCCTTTATGGCACATAAAGCTATGGGATTCCTTTCAAAATGATGATGTAATCCCTCCTAAAGATAGAGGAGCTACTATAGATGGTTAAGATGTGGGTGAAAATTCCTAATTTTTCTCTTCTATAGTAGGTTTATATCTACATAACATGTTATGCCTATGCTAGAGTGATTAGGGTGGACTCTCAATAAGAGGGTAAATTTTTTAGGCCTAAAAGGAGCATTTAGAATCTCATGAATGCATATAGAAATCCCCTATGGAAGCTTCACTACCAATACATGTTGGCCGAGAAATTAAATCATGGGAAGTGGGATCCTTGGGTTACTAAGCACCAATTCTATGAGTTCATCCTAGCATAGGTTGGATAAATATTCATGTGCAAGGTAACCACTTTCATTATATTTCTAGATGAGGTTCTAGAATGTAATGTTTAACCAATAGTCTACATCTAGATTGGCAACACTTCAAAAAACTTCCACTATGTAAATAAAAGTAAAAACACCAAAACCTGATATTAAATTTTTTTTCGTAGACACAATGACTTTTGCAATATTCATTATCAACTTAGCCACTAAAAATTTGACAGGCCAAATTATATTCAGTATGACAATGAAATTTTTATTTCATGATTCAAATCAAAATGAGAGAAAATATTATTTTTAATATGCCAATAAAGACTATTCATTTCACATTCCCAATGACTCTTCCTATTCCTATGGGATTGGAAAGCTTATTGAATAAGATAAAATACCAAACACCTAAGCTAGACACCTAGGACTAATAACAAATATGTAAAATATTGTTGCATCCCCCCTTAATCAGTAGGGGTATTTGTTAGACCAAGCATTCCTCTAAAATTTTCAAATTTTAATCATCCAAGCACTTTTGTCAAGATGTTTGCTAGTTGCTTTGTTATCGAGCAATGTTGTAACTTGACACTATCATCTTTCACATAGTGTTGAATAAAACGAAATTTGGTATTGATATGCTTGTTTTGGTCATGAAAGACTAATTCATTTACCATGTGGATTGTATAAGTGTTTCAACCATGATAGGTGTTGACAAAACCTATTTCTCTTGCAAATTTGAAAGAACCCTTCTGAGCCATAAGATCTCTCTAGTTGCCTCTGAAATGGCCATATATTCTACTTCTATTGAAGAAATTTCTAGAACTGATTGCTTCTTAGATTTCCAACTGACAATTATTATTCTCAAATTCATTAGAAAACTCAATGTGGACTTTCCATCTTCATGATCACTATCATAGTCAAAATTTGAATACCCAACCATTTTAAAGTCTCCTACCCTAGAGTATTTGAGCCCAAAATATTATGTAACTTTGAGATATCTAAGGACCCTTTTTATTGCTTCCCAATGAATCTCCTTGGGTTTTTGAATGAATCTTAAGAGGACATCAACTACAAATGATATATCTATTTGAGTGGTAGTCACATAAATTAGACTTTCAATGGCTTGTCTATATTTAGTGGCATCAACTAAATCTATTGAATCTTTAGATGTCAATTTGAGATTTGGTTTTATGGGCATATTAAGAGGCTTACAATCTTCCATTGTAAACTTGCTTAGAATGTCACCAACATAATTTTATTGAGGTATGAATAAATACTTTGGTTTTTTAATTACTTCAATACCTAAATAGTAATGAAGATAACCTAAATTAGTCATTTCAAAGCTTTTCATCAACACTGATTTGAATTTTGCAATGTACTATTCATTATTCCCTATGTGAAAAAATCATCAACACACACCACCACAAATATAAATGCTTTGTATACTATTTTGATGAAAATAATTATATCTTCAAAGTCAAAACATTTGAAGTTCATGTTCATGAGGTGCTCAACTAGTTTTTTGTACCACGCTCAAGGGGCTTGTTTCAAAGCATACAATGATTTCCCTAGTTTGTACACCTTGTGCTCTTGTTCTTTTACTATAAAACCATTAGTTTGTGTCATGTACATAGTTTCCTTGAGGTCTTCACTCATAAATTTAGTTTTGACATCCATTTAGTGAACTTTCCATCCATTGTGAGCTGTCATAGCCAACATGGTCTGGATGGTAGTCCACTTTGTTGTAAGTACAAAGGTTTCATTTTAGTTAATTCCTTACTTTTGAGCATACACTTTGTGATAAGCCTTGGTTTTTACTTGTCAAGTGAGCCATATTCCTTATATTTGTTTTAATAGACCCACTTGAATCAAAATGGTGTGTAACCATATGGTGGATCAACCAAATTATAAGTCCCATTTTTCACTAGTGAATTATACTCATTTTTCATTATTTTTCTCCACGAGTCATGCTTCTCAACTTTTTTTAAAGTTTTTGGTTTTGAATAAAATGAAACATTGAGTTTCTCTTGAGAATCATCTAATGTCTAATCATGTCCTAAATTTCATCAGTAGACTTATTTGGTTGAGAGGAGATTGCATGTGCACTTTGAGTGCTTGTTTTCCCAACTTCATCAGGCCTCACATCATTTAATGTTTCAATGGCCCACTTAGCTATATTTTTATGTGTTAAAAATGCTTAGAGTTCATCCTATAAATTTCCTTCACTATCTACCCTCTATTTTTTTGGCCCCTATTCAATATTTGATGAAGTTTCACTCTCTCCTTCAGGAGGAGTTTCAAGCTCATGTATAAGAGACAATAGAAAATCAATATATTCTTAGCTTTGTGTCCACCACTCATTATCTAGAACATTAAAATAAATCTATTTGTAGATATCAAACTTTGCATATTTGTCCAGTCAACTCAACTACTGATCAATATGTTTTTTATCCTTTGTATTTTCACAAAAGACAATTTATCTTGCAACAAGAAAATTCTTATCTTTTTTATTGTATAGCCTATATGCCTTGGAGAAATTAGAATATCCCAAGTGGATGCATTTTCAACTCCAATGGTCCAATTTTTTTCTCTTCTCCTTTAGAATCAATTTGTAACAAGTGGATCCAAAAATATGAAGATGTCACACTAAAGGGAGGTGACCACACTGCATCTCATATAGAGTCTTTGATTTGAGATTTGTTGATGATGATTTATTACAAAGGTATATTGTTGTTTTAGTTGCTTCATCCCAAAAGTGCATATTTACCCCTTTGAAATATAACATTGCACAAACCATATTCATCATAGTTTTGTTTATTATTTCAACTACTCCATTTTATTATGGAGTGTGAGGAACTGTGAGATGGTGTTTGATCTTATTTTGCTCAAGATATGATTCAAACTTTTTTGATGTGAATTTACCACCATTATATATACTAAGTGTCTTGATATGGGTTTATGCTTAATTTTAAATCATTATTTGAAACTTTTTGAAAGTATCAAAGGATTCTAATTGTTTTTAGAAAGTATATCCATGTCATCTTGATGTAATGATCAATGAACAACATGAAGTACTTATGACCACTAACGGATAGGATTGAAAGAGAACACAATTTTGAATAAACAAGCTATAATTTTCTATCTACTTTCCACTATTACTTTATAAATAGTTCTCTTGCATGTTTAGCCAAGATGCAAGCTTCACACTTCTCATCTAATTTTATGGGTAATTAGGCATGCCAAAAACACCATTTTTTCATAATACATGAATGTTGTTATAGTGAGTGTGCCTAAATTGTTCATGCCACAACATGTTTGGAGACATTAAATCTTCCACAAGATGAGCATAATTCCTTGAATTTTATTGCTCACCGTTGAGTTTGAGAAGTTTCCCTTCCTCATATCCAGTCGAGATGACTGCATTGTCACTTTTCCTCTTGATTGAGACATCACCATTATCCAACAGAATGGAATGGTCTTATTGCCTTATGAGCACTAGGGACAATAAATTTTGTTTTAATTGAGGAAAGTGAAAAACATTCTCAAGTTTGTAGTCTATAATCCCTAGACACTTGAGTCAAATTATACCTCCTCCCTATGGTTGTAGACTTGATCTATTTACAAGGTATACTGAACCACAACTATCTTCATTGTACTACTCAAATAAGTATTTTTGAAAATTCATATGTTGAGTGGTACCATTATCACGAACCAAAACATCAAACCATGAAGAACTGATCAATACACTATTTTATTCATCATTTATACTAGAAAACACACATTCATTGGTGAATTTGGCTAAGTTTGACTCTTTTGACTATTTATTTGAATTTCCCTCTTTCTTTTTACAGTATGCTTCAATATTTTCCCATGGAATCATACATTTATGAGTCTCATGGCTACCTTTTTTGTCACACTATTTACAATAAAGTTGTGTTTATCATTTTGTTTTTTTATTTTGACCACCATGATTTTCATTTTTGCCACATTTTCCTTTATACTTGTTTTTGTACTTGTTATTGCCTTGATTTTTGGAAGATGTGGATTTTTTTGATGGTTTGTAAGAATTTTTTTGACATAGCACACACTTTCACCTATTATGGTTTTAGTTTTCATTCCAAAGGCCTTTTCTCTTTCTACCATCTTTTCAATCAATTGGTCAAATGTGAGAGTCTTCAACTGATTGATTACTTATAGAGACTCTAAATAGGTTGAATATTTAGGAAGAAGTGATTTTATGAATGTGGTCATGTATATGTCAATTTTGACACCTGTTACTTCAACACCATGTTTGATACCCTGTATCTATGAAGCCAATCTCATCACATCACCATCTTTTAACTCTAGGTTGAATAGTTTCAATTATAACTAAATGAATTCCAACTCTAAATAGGAGTCATATAGGTATTTAAAATTATGATATGATTCCCATGGTGTATTTCATCCTTGTATATGATGAAACACATCTCCATCCACTAATGCCTTCATCAAGGCCAAAGCCTTCTAGTTTTTCTACTTTCATATTTGAGTGTCATTTACATTCCCTATTAGTTTAGTTGGTTATTTTGCCCCATCACAAATATTAAACCATAGATCATTGAAGATGAGTGTGTTATCTACTTTTAAAGACCATTCTAGCCAACTCTCTTTGCCAGTCAAGGTAATGCCAATAATGGATTTAATGGAATGCATGCTTTTGAGTTTTTGTTTGAGTTTTTGGATGTTTTGAGTTTTTATTTAACCCCAATTAAATATTATCACTCCAAAATGGTCCCATTTTCTATATACACAAAGTTACTAAAAATGATTCACTTTTTCATTAACACCAGCTTAAAAAGATAACCTCATACATCAATATACTCAAATGTTCTTGATTTCTAGATTTATGTTTTCTGACATATAAAAATGGGTAAAAAGAGTATCTCTCATTATTTATCCTTGTATTTTAAAAAATTGGTTGTTGTTTGCCATTTTCGCATAGAGTATCTTGTCTCAAGGTAATTTCAAAAAAAATGCTCAAAGTTTTAAATGTTTTTAAATTTTGAAAAAGGCATTTAAAATTGAAATTTGCTTTCTAATGAAAAAGATTTAAAATACACCTCTCTCTTTTTATTTCATGTGGTAAATTTTATTCCAATATTGGAATAAAATTAAAATGTATGGCCCACTAGGTTTTTGAATCACCAAGGTTGGAAAGGAAAAAACTTATTCAAGAATTTGAAATACCCATACCTATCTTCATGCCTTCACTCAACTCCACATAGTGTTTTATGGATCAACGTAGCTTACTATGACTCCATGAAATTATAATAGCTCAACATGATAGTTAAAACACATTATCATGTGTGTAGTCCACAGGAACACTATGCAGGTAGGTCTAAACACTACATAGGTAGGTTAGAACATTATGCAGGCAATAGGGAAATGTATTTCCATTGACTATTACAACTAGCATTGATCAAGATGCCAAGAAATACCATGAAGGTCTATGCCAATAAGTTAAAATTCCTCTAATATCCTTTGATAGGTTTGAAATGATTTGGATTCCATTAATACATAGTCCATAAGGAGCATAAACTATCAAAGAATAGAATCTAATTTAGATTCTATCAACAAAGAAACTCCTCCCACATAGTTAGAATTGACTGAGATAGTTAAACCACCAAGACCCACCAATATGAGATGAATTTAATGACATTCAATGTCACAAAGAATAATTTTATTTTTCTAAGAGAGTAGTAGGCTGTACAGCTAGATTTTAAGGAGAAAGAAAAAAAGATGACTAAAATTTTAGGCTTTGATACCAATGACAAGACAGATATATTGAGAATGACAACCAAATTTATATTTCAAAATTAGAATAAAAATGAGAGCAAACATTACATTTAATAGACTAAGAAAGACTATTCATTTCACATTCCCAATGACTCTTCTTATTCCTACAAAGATGTAAAGCTTATTGAATAAGACAAAATACTAGACACCTAAGCTAGATACCTAGGATTAATAACAAATATGCATAGTATTATTATAAAATTATGGCCAATTGAATTATTCCCACTATAGCATCATGCAATGTGAAATATTAATGACCCCTTTTATGGCCTCCTTCATGGATTTGGTAGTTTACCAAAAATGTGTAGTAATAAACTCTACTAAGATACAAACATCTTCATCTAGGATATCATCCAAAATATTGACATGATTTCCATGGGTATAAGCCTCCTCAATCTATAGTAGAATTAGAGGGGATTTTGATTTATGATGCACTAGAGAGCATCCACATGTTTCCATGCCTATGGCCCTTGTCATCATAGCCTCATTCACATATATAGTGATGTCCATAGATAAATAGGTCTTCTCATCATTATACCTACCTAGAAAAATTTTCATGATTTCACTAAGTTGACCAAGTGTAATAAGTCAAACTAGGTGGTCCACATTAGTGTTGTCGAACCTATGAGGTGGTATAATTTCCAAATTTTGTGCCTCTAGGGATATTTTGGGAATAAATAGTCTTTCTTTGACATATTTGAGAGAAGGATACACCTCAAGATCTAAAAACTTCATGTGGCATATGTTTGTACCAACCCTAATACCTTATAATTAAGTAGTAGAGATCATTTTGATGAATTTAGGAAATGCAATAGTAGACATAATGAATATCTTTGCACTAAAGTGAAATTAGTTGGAATATAAGAGTGTAGAGTGGTACGAGAGACTTGGAGGGAGGCTAACCAATTTTATTAAAAATAACTAAGTATGAAATGGCAATTTAATTAGAAATAGGGATATATATAGAGTTGGCATGCATCTAGTTTTTTTCTTGAGATTTAAATGTGCCAAACTTATCTTAGGATTTTCTTTTAAAAAACATTAGTAACCAAATCTGAGAATTGATTAAATATCACACTTTTTGCTGATTTGGCATCTTTTTATAGAAATTAGTTAGAGTGATGTGACCCACTAAATATGTGAATTGATTAATCCATTTTCTAATGTGGATCATGGAAATAATTTGGATTTGATGCTATCCATCTCACATGCATGGGTATTAACACCCATATCTTAGACATAAGTTAAGGATATATATAGAGTTGTCATGCATCTAGTTTTGTTCTTGAGATTTAAATGTGCCAAAATTATCTCAGGAATTTCTTTTAAAAAACATTAGTAACCAAATCTTAGAATTGATTAGCTATCACACTTTTTGCTGATTTGGCATCTTTTTATGAAAATTAGGTAGAGTGATGTGACCCACCAAATATGTGAATTGATTAATCCATTTTCTAATGTGGATCATGGAAATAATTTGGATTTGATGCTATCCATCTCACATGCATGGGTATTAACACCCATATCTTAGCCATTAGTTATCATCAAGATTTATGTTGTACATAGCTTTACCAGACTTAATTATCTTTTCTTATTGCCCATTTTAAACTTGGTATACATGTTTTCCTCCCACTTATGCATAATGCCTCCCATTTAAGGGTTAATGGAGACAATTTATTTTCATGAAATTTAGAACTTACACACAAAACATAATAAAAACCAAACCCAATCCACATAAGATAAAAAATGAATCCTACACCAAATTGGTGTGAATGAGAACTTGTTCTTTCCTAGGTACATAGCTTAGTGGTGGTAGGGTTTGATCCTACTTCCATTCACCTTTATAAGAAAAATGTTACCTTGTGAATCCTATAGGACCACCATTCTTGAATATAATAATGCATGAATAATATATGGTCCCTTCCAATGAATGTTTAGTTTTCCTATAAAATCTCAAAATTGGATATCATACAATAGGATAGGTTGATCTATCTAAACAAATTCAGTGTGTAGATTCTTATCATGTCAAGCTTTATGCCTAAACTTATTTAACTATTATGTCTAGGCCGCTCTATGGTAGTCTTCATCCATTATTTTTAGGTCTAATAGCCTCTTCCCTAAATATTCTTGGTTTCCCATGCACATAATGATTGTTATCTACATGTTAGGTATAATATACTCTAAGGGAATTACTACTTATAGACCATAAACTAGTTGAAAGGGGGTATGTTTTTAATGCATGTGATATGACCATATGATGATAGGAAATATATCATCCCAATAATTGCACTCAATATCATCAGCTTTTATAATCATTTTACCTAACACTTTATTTGTATCCTCTACTTTCCATTCACCTAAGGATGATAGGCTATAGTTTTATGGTGCGATATGAGGAATTCATTAGTAAGTGTTTTGATGGTTTTATTTAAAAAGTGTGTACTTGTATCACTTACCATCTTAATTGTACACCCACACCTGGTGATTATGTTCTCATATAAGAACTTTGTTGTGTTTTATGCACTACAACTAGTTGTCATAGTAGTTTTGACCCACTTGGTAAAATAGATAGTTGCAGTGATTATATAGTGTGCATGACTATATTTTTTAGGTGGATTGATAGGTCTAACAAAATCAATCCCATATTGTCCAAGGGGATATTATGTAAGCATTGGCTATAGCAACATTTCATCCTAATGGTTTGGCTTTCCCATCCTTTAATAGACATAACACTATTGTGAAATGCAGTTTACATCTTGAAATAAATAAGGCTACCATATGCCACTTTTCAAAAAAAAAAAAATTTATAGCATCCCTAAAAAATTAACCTCCAATGATTCCTTTATGTGCTTATTCAAGTACTTGAGGCTATTCATGCTTAAGTATAACTCTATGCAGCACTTCATCCTTAGTGCTTACGTGCAACTCTATGCAGCCCTTCCTTTTAGTATATGAATCCTCTGATGATACTAAAAGGAAGGGATTTAGTAATTAATTTATTCCTTTATTAATCTATGTAGTGTTCCAAAAATTTCCCCTATTAAATAAATTGTATGATCTCTTATAATTATTCAAGAATTTTAAACACTAAGAATAAATGTGCATCATGCAAGTTATCAAGAATTTCTTCTAGCTCTTCACCATTTTAGAGCTGACTCAAATGGTTCAGTCTAATATTCTCTCTACCAAGTTTTATATTAATACAAAATTAAAACTCTCAAAAAGGCATTAACAATTGAAATATCTAACCTCCCAACAAAGGTTTATTTACTAGGTAACATATAGCTTGATAATTAGTGAATAACTCAAATGGTGTAGCTAGTAAGTAATGGTGAAATTTTTGTAGAGCAAGTATTATCACAAGGGATTCACATTCAGTAGTAGTGTAATTATTTTCAATCATAAATAGTTTTTTACTACTAAAATGAATGGGGTGATCAAAACCACCCTCTTCTAGTTGTGCCAACATAGTGTCAACTATGATCCCTGATGCATCAACATGTATATGGAAGAATTTACTCTAATCTATAAAAATCAATGTTGGTGTAGTTACCAACCTCTAATTTAAATTAATAAATGTCACATGGCAGTCATCTATCCAAATAAACTATGCATCCTTCCTTAATAATTTATCTAAATGGGTAGATATTGCATGATACCCTTTAATAAACTTTTTGTAATAGTTTGTATGTCCAAATAAGGATCGCACCTCTATTTCACTTGAGAGTGGTGGCACTCCCATAATTATTGTGATCTTGGATGGATCTACTAGGATACCTTTGTTTCAGACTACACAACCTAAAAAAACCCCAAAGGGTTTAAAAAACAAGTATTTTTAAAATTGAGCACTATTCATAGTGCTTTACATCTCTCTAACATCAATATTAGTTTGGATAAATGATTTTTAAATAAATAAATTATTGCTCAATCATCTAAATAAAATTATAATAAAGCATGGATGAAATCCTTAAATGTAACTACAATAGCCTTTGAGAAAACCATAAGTGCATTTTGTAGTCCAAATGACATTACATTATATGAAAAAAAACCCCATTCTATTGTAAATGTCATCTTATCTCTATCTTCTTCTGTGATTAGAACCTGATGACACCCACTGAAACCATTAGTAAAGGAATACACCTCATGGCCTATAACTACTTCTAAAACTTCATCTATAAATGGGATAGGGAAAGGGTCATTAATGCAAGCCTCATTTAAAATATGATAGTCTCTACATACTCTTATTTCATTGGTCTTCTTTGGTTAAACCACCATAGGACTCACCTAATCAAATTTCTCCATAGGAAAAATAATTTTGGCCTCCTGCATATGGTCCCATTTAGCTTTAACCTTTATTTTTATGTTTGGGTTCAAATGGTAGGGTATTTTATTAATAGGTAATGTGAAATCCCTCAATTCAATGTGTATCTCTCCCAGAGATGGGTCCACACCCTTGAATTCAATGAACTTGGTTAGGAAGACATCTTAATAATCTTACAAAAGCTATAATACTTTAGATATGTCTTCCTATGATCAATAATCACCAAATATGTGAATTTTGGAATGTCCTCAAACCCAATGTTCTCAATGTGCTCCTTAAAAGGTTCATGGAAAATATTTCATTCTTCCTCAGGAATGGAATCATGCAGTAGTCATTTAGCTTCCCATTCTGAAATGTTAAGATGTTGCAACCTTTCTTCTTCAAATGATTCTATGACTAGACTTGGAAGTGTTTCAACTTCCCATTCTAGTTCAAATAATTGTGTGAGATCCATATCATCCTCCTCATCTAAATATATTTTCTACTCATCTTCATCTTATATTCTATGGCATGGTTGAACAAATAACTTTACCTTATCATTCTCTAATTTATAGGCATGTAAATATTTATCCAAATCATAATCAATGTTATGGGAGGATGATGAATAAATTAATCCATATAAGTCTTTAATCCTCCCATGGCATAAAAATACCTTTAGATTCTATAATTACTTATATGTCAAAGGGCTGTCATCTTTGAAAATAAATGTCTAAATGAAATTGCTTTCAACTTGTGCCCAATGTCTTGTCTTTGTGATCCTAGTGGATTTATCAAGCAATAAGAAGGGTACCTAAAGTGTAATGTAATATATGTACCTAAAAATTTAGAGTGATATCCTCTTCAATCCATACCTCAACATATCAATAAATATGAAACTCAAGGTAATCTCCTTCATTAAATATTAGCCAATCCTTCCTTACTTCTTTTGGTAATTAGAACTAAATTAGAAGGATTTCATAGGATTCATCCCATTACATAGGTGCCTCTTTATGTATAAACCACTAGTTCATAATAATCCCCTTCAATGCATTTGTGAGAGCAATAACTCTCTGGTTAATGTTAGGCACATATTATTAAAAATCACATAATAAACTAATCAACATCCCCAATGGAAAAATAGTGTGGTAGTTGGCATTCCATTTCATAAACCATGTGCAGAGGTTGTACCTCATGGTCACCCTTCATCTAATTTATAATGTTAGCATCATAATAGCCACTTACTGAAGAATCTTTATCTCAAGGTAGAATGCCTTATCTCATAAGTTCTATATAATCTTGATCTATTTGACCATCTTGATATAAAAATCTATGTCTGACTGAGTTGGTGACCTTATGGGCATAGAACATACATCATCTACTAATAATGGTGGAATATCCACATATGGTAATATAGACTTGATAGATAACTGCTTCAATCATAATGGTACCTTTGGTAGGCTTGTGCAATTATAGAATAAGTCACATTTAGTGGATTGTAAGGCTTTTAATCTATCTTGAACATTCACCTTCATCCAACTATTCTTGTTGCAGACATAGGGAGAATCCAACTCTCTAGGACCATCCTAATTTAAACAAATCACTACAATTTTGTCTTCCCAATGAACTTCCAACTGGTTCATTACTATATTTATGGTCATCTAACCATCATAGGCCCATTTTTTTCCAATGATCACAAGATAATGCATCTCATATTTATTCATATCTATGACTTCAAAGTCACCACATGAGCTCAGTTCCATGACTTTGATCTCCACATCCTCCAATTGACTAATTGGTCCAACATGCCCATAATCTTCAAGACTTAGTGTAACTAGGCTATAGCTCAGTAAGGGTCATCAAATATCAACCCATGTTGACCAAGGAATCATATTGACAATGCTACCAAAATTGAACACTGCATTGGGTACCTCATACCTATGATTTCAATATCCATCCTTGAATGAACATACCATAGTTTTAGGTTTTTACATATCATTTCATCTGATCCACTCATTATTGGCCCTTTTGTGCACACTAGTAGATTATGGAGAAAATTAATGATGTTCGATGAGATGTCCTCATTTTTTAGTGTACTAAATAGCTTCATCAAGTTTGTTAAGGTTATGACAATACCATATTTTTGCATTATCTACCCATACATTTGCACATCTATGGTTATAGCATCATCTTCATTGGTTTTTTTTTTTTGAATAATTTTTATAATTTTCATTGCTTTGTGCATTAACCCTTTCTTTATGGTAATCTCTATATACTTATCTAGTTATGTTTTATTGATCCCATGGTCCTATGGAAATTCCAAAGGGGTAATCTTTTCTCTTTGTGTTGTCGATGAGTGACATCTTACAAGAATGTATATTTTTGGGGTTGTGTAGTTACCATATTTACATTTCTTATAGCCTTGTCCTCATGTTATTTTCTAACACTAGATATTCCTCTATATCATGTTGTTAATAAACCCTATAATAGGCATAGTAGGATTGACATTGTGGATTCATAAATAAATTCCTTTGTATATGGTTAAATTCACAGCATAAATAGCATTGAATTTGGGATCTAGGTCTATTTCCTCTAATTCTTTATGGTTTTCCTCGATAAAATCCCCTCATTCCTTCATGATTTCCTCCTCTATTTGGTTGGAAACTATAGTTACCAAAAATTTGTGGTCTATAGTTCACAAAATTTTATTGAGGGTTCCACCCTTACATTTTTTGGTTTCCCCCATATCTACCATATTGATCCTGAGGTTGTTGTGAGGCCTAATTATATTGCATTATCTACATGACCATAGAATTCCATAAATCTTAAGTCTACATTAGGGATGTCCAATTCTAAATAGGTGGATTCCAATTAGATGCATCTATAGGTTAGTACATTGGTATCATCAGTGCCCAAGGTACAATATTTGTATTAGTTTCATACCTATTCACTTCAGGTGTGATGATAGCCTGTGTTGTCATATTATCTTTTTGATTAGCTATTATAAAGATATTTTTGGTAATGTATTCTCTCAGTTCTTGTGGTGCTTAATAGTTCTCATCATGGTTGTGAGATTTGTAAAAGTTTTAATAAAATTTGTGTGGTTCCTTATGTACTAGTTTAGCAAATGACATTGATATGTCACTTATTCTACTATGTGACAGATATCACAAAACTCAATTTTAATTCTTAGGAACTCATTCATATGGTGCCTTTATTTGTTTCACTCCATACACCAAAGATTTGGTTGAGTTATTTGTGATACTTCTTGTTATTTTTCCATTTTTTTAGGATTTGTAAAGTGTTCTCTATCTACAAACTAAGAGCTGAATCTCTCGCATAATCTTCAATCTTCTCCACTCGTATTGCATTTATTCTAGCTTCTAATTTATTAAAAAACCTTATCCTTGGTCTTAGTCCCTTTAAAAACCAATAAAACTTGTCCTTATTTACCATAACAAACTCAAATTTGTTCATTACATATAAAAATATATGATCATATTCAAAAAAATCTCTTTGGTTGCTTGCCTATTTTCCTTGAGATATTGTATGGTCTAATTAGAGAATTTCTAGACTTTAAATTTTGGGATCAACATTGTTTTAACTTCTTGTAATGTATCTTGGTCAATAATTTTTAAAAATAAAAATTCTAATTCTCTACCTTCCAACAATCCAATCAAATTTCACTTCATCACTACTTCATTGGTGATTCTTTTAGCTTACCATTTCATAGTTCAAGTGAGTAGGTATTGCACTAGGTCTGTAGACCCATCATAAGGAACCAAGTGGGTCAATGCTCCCAATTGAGATACCATAGTGGGGTTTCATATAGGTATAATATTTTATTTTGTTCCAATCAATGTTAAGGATGATTGTAGTTTCAAGGATTTTTATCTACTTTGGGGTACCTCCCAATCTAGTGGTGGTACGATATCTCCTATGGTTTTGTGGATGTGGTAGTGCAAATATATTTCTATCACCTCCTTATTATTCATCTAAGATTTATAGTTATGTAATGAAATCCTTATCCTTCACAAGAATTAGAGGATCTATCTCTATAGAAATCAATGTTGTTATGTTCTTCTTTTGTTGGTCTAAGAAACTCTATGCAACTTCATGATATGAAACCTTTTATGCTTCTAGGATTTTTCTATGAACTTCTTCTATAATTGGTCCTTACCAAAGTGTCATCATCTGAATTTGTATAGGAATTGATATGTTTTTTAAAAAAATGGGCTTGGAGGATGTGTGCTCCCTTGGGAAATGATCCTTACCTCTAAATATGTATCTCTCAAAACTTAGACTTATACCATGCCTATGAATATAAGGTAATCCTTTATTTTTTTATGTAATAGCCTTCTTGTAAATTATGAACTTTTACCCATTTTTTTATACTTCTATATTACTACCTTATTTTTTTATCAATGCTAAATCCTCATCTCTTCCTCATACTCTATCTTTACTTGGCATGATCTCCTTGCTTTGTCTCTCTTCACCGCACGCTTCTCTTTTTCATCTCCTTTCATCCAAATCATCAATATTACTACTATTCATCCTCCTTTTATTCATATCTTCTTGAAATACACTCTATTTATTCCATCTCCTCTATTATCACAACTCTCTTTATAACTCCAAAGTTTTTTTCCAGTTTGTTTCCTATGGATTATCCATGTTGGACTCAGTTTCAAGTTATATCTTTTCATTTTGTATTCATTCTCTCTTATATCACACACACACAAACACACACACACACACACCCATGATTCCCGAAGTGACTAATCCATATGGAAAGTAATAAGTACCATTGCTTTCTCCACGGCTAGCATCTTAACGAGTGTAGTAAGTCTTTATAGGAATTTTCCTATTATCCCTCTCATAAGCATATCCTTTTCCACTTCAAATGTTATGTAGCCTTTACTACAAACTCTATGATATACCCATCAATGATTTAATCCAACCAATGATATATTTTATGGGTCTAACTAGTGTCTAAGGCCCAAAGCTATTTGATCTTCTCATTAGACCATGTAATATCAATAGTCACATGATATATAAAATAATGATGTTCTATATGAGCCAACAATTTAGATAGAAATATAGGTAATTCACACCAGAATATCTCATAAATTTCACCATAAATATATTCCTACACAATCTATTGTTAAAAACACCCTATTCTTTGAGCTTCCTTCTATGCAAACTTGGATTTTTTTTGATCTAACTAGTATTCCATATCTCTTTGACTAGGCAACCACCTTAGTATATCCTCAACAGTGAGTTCTATGCTCACCACACCATTATTAGTAGAGGTTCTTGGGTCCACCATAACATGTTAATTATAGGGATAACTCCTGTGATTTAAGGGATAGTTTGTAGGAAAGGAAAATCATTACTTGATATTCAACTTTTATCCTAAGATCGTAGAGGTTTATCCAATGTGGAATAATCCTATGACTATCTACTTTGATAGATATTTAATAGTAAACTTTGATATGACAACATAGATACCAAACTTGCAGAGAAAAGACCCTTTTTCTATTCATCAATATAATAAGATTTCTAACAAATAAAATTAATTTACAATTGTTTACAATTAAAGAGTATCAATTCATGAGGTTATTATGCAATATTACCCAACTTCAAAATGGGCAAATAATACAAATTAGAAAATAAAACTAGTTTCATATGAGATAGTCTTGTGACACATATCATTACCTAAAGGATATATCTCACATAAGAAGTATAGAGATAATATATTAACCATCAAAGACTAAATCAGCTTACAATCTTCAAATCATGAAAACTTATTACATTTTCATTTCAGAGATCCTAGGATTTACTCAAGGGGATTAAATACAATATTACCCAAAACTTTCCATCACTATCTAACACTATCTAACCCATTCTACTACATTTGCATAAATATATAATCCTAAAAACTATATTGTTATAACTACGAAGTCTATACTTGGCATCTATGTATGTCAACCTATATTATGTTTCTAAATATTCCATGTACCTAATCTTGAATAAAAATAGAATATCTCCATAATAATATTGTAGGATAACCACTAACCAAAAATAAACCATGATCCTTATCCATGTGGCACATTCATAGATGTGAATGGTTAGTGTACACATTCCCTGGTTAACAATGGGTGAATACAAGTTTACTCTAAGAGGAGGACAATGTTTCAATAAAGGTAGATGTAACAAAAAATAATGAAAATCATCTCCAAAGAGAGAATATCATAAATGAGGATGTAGAATGTAAACACTTCATCAAACTTGCACAAGTAAAATATAAAAGTGCACCTAAAAAAGGTATGTAAGAGATGAGTATTCCATTATTTATTTCAATTGTACTTATAATATAAATGAAATATGTCTAGAAATTTAATGAATATACAACATGAAAATCAAGTCCCAAATGATATTAAACTAGTGTAGCAAGGGTATCCACATTAGAATATTGATAAATAGTGTAGTCCAAATGGTGTAGCTCAATCATGAGAGGCACTTCACAGCAATATATGACTATATCTCAAACATTATATCATTTTCTCTCATATAGTTTTAATTGTAACACATATTGAAATATTTTAATTTAGTTTTAAAAAATTACATGAATGAAATATTAAAGATGATCATATTTTAATATGGCCATACAACCATCAAATTTAGTTTTTCAATAATAATGTGAACCAAATTATACGCAAAAAGATTATCACCATAAAATATGAACATATATATGTGTATCCATAAAACCATAAAAGGTATAAAAAATAAGAACATAATATAATGTCGAGTGAATGCCATATAGGCATACAATGCCAATAATGCATACATTACCATATAGGCATACAAAAAATTACATCATCTAATAACATAATAAAAATTTGGTTGAATGTGATATCCACATGCAATACAAAAAAACTTGTACATTTCAATATAGGCATACAAACAAGTACATCATACAAGACATTATACTCATCAAATATTCTCCCTCTCTTTAATATCATCAAAGAAGACTCACCTTGGGATGTCCTACTTGTAGATGGAGATCCCTCAAATGCCTTAGATTCCTCTAATGTCTGACTGTGGGTCCTTATACACTCATATCTCACCTATAGTTGAACCTATTCAAATAAAAATATTATTAGAAAAATTACATACTATACATGCAACCAATTTTATAAATTAATTTTAAACAAGAATACAAAATTAATTTAAACATGTATTTACTAAAATCTTGTGGTCATGATCAATATGTGTCTGATGCTCAATAGGGTCAATGATAGGTTAAGGTGCATAAATAGGTGTGTGAAATGGGGATAAAACATGAGAAGGTACCTTTCTAATTATCTAAATGCCACTATCAGATGTCAATGGACAACCCTACATACATAATACATTGACATAAGTTATATTTGTTATGCTAGGAAATAGTTTTAACATTAAGTTTTTTACATGTAGTAAAAACTAGTTACCATTTACCATGTATTAGTTATCATGGTTATATTTAAAGTTATTATGGGTTAATTGGCCAAATGAATATATTTTTGTTAACAATAGATTTCATATTTAGGTTAGTTGATTAGTTTAGTGAGTTATTACCGACATCATAACATCCCCACTTATAGGTAATAACTCCCTATATATTTTAATGTTCTCAAATAAATAAAATGTGTTGTTGGGACCAATTAAACTCTATGTTTGCACCTTCATCTTTGGCCTAATAAATTTTAACTTCATTATTTGGTATCAAATAAATCACACTAATGGGACCTCTATGTACAACATTTACTTATTTTATGCATTAAATTGGCTTGATGGCTATGTTACACAAACCATGAGCAAAAGCCATTATAGTCTATCCACCCCTACTTTCATGTTGTCCACAAAGTATAGTGAAGACCAAGGGAATTTTTATTGGCTACATTACCCATCTATATTTTCCTCTCTGCTTCCACCATGTTCATTCTTTTCATAGTTTGTCCACCCATTACTATTCACTATGTGCATTCAAAAATTTGAAAAAGAGAAAGAAATAAAAATATAGAGTATTTATAGATATTTGTTTGGGAATATTTACACAAGGCCATATGATAATCAGGGATTGTAAAGATCTTAGATCAAGATCTCAACTTGTTTTCATCATTTGTATCATGATCTCACAAATCTAGGTCCTATACTCTTCAAAATATCTGAAAGTCTATTGTATAAGCATATCAACATAGAAAAATTTAGAATTAGCACAATAAATCTCTCCTTTGACATATTCAAGGTTTATTAGAATAGTATCATATGGGTCAGTGGTGACCTATCTCAAAATATTTCAAATTTTTTCTATGTGTATACCTACAGATCTTAGAATTCATATTTTTCCTTCTAGCGAGATCACCTTCGCTTCAATTATTTTCCCTACCATCCTTCATTCTCCTATATACGAGTTGGTCTAATCTACACTTCTTGTATAATTGTAATCTCAATGAGTTCATTGGAAATGCATATCTCTTTTTCCCTCGACCTTCACCAGATTTGCTTATTTGAAGCTTCCTCTTGAATGAAACTCACCCCCATCAACACAATCAAACCCTTTCCTCATGGCAAGTCCCTTCAACATTTGTAGTATATATCTATTCGTGAGTTTGGAATACCCCTAATCTATATGCTTTTGTATGAACTCCTCATGTGAATATCCATTCATTTGTCTATGATGTTAGCTACATGAAGATTATAATAAACTTTAGTTTCTTTTAGGTTATGTTTTGTCTTTTAGAAAAGAATTGTATTTTGTTAAATTAGAAGTCTTTTATTTTAATTTAGTTTTGTTTTTTAATATAATTTTAGGTTTAATCATTTTTTTAGCTTGGATTTTGTTTAATATATCTGGCATTAGGGTTAAGTCCATAAGTCTTTTACATTAAGTTAAAGTTTTGTTTTATTTATTATAGTTTTAATATTTTATATTGTTTTATTTTGTGACTCTATTTTTCAATTTGGTTTTGTTTAATTTAATTTATTATTTTAGTATTATGAAAAAGTTTTGTTTCATAGATTTTTCATTTTAAATTTTTTTTTAGTTATTAAGTTATATATTTTTATTTAATGTGTTAAATTTTTTCAATTTTTTTTTTAAGTTTGATTTTATAAAAATCTTTTATACCATTTATAAGTTATCATGATTTTTTATTTTATTGTTTTTTTTTTTAGAAATTTATATATATTAAGTGTCTTATTTTTTTAGAGTGAATATATTTTTTGTCAAAACTAACGTGGTTGGTTATTTTTTTAATTTGTTTATGTTTAGATTCAAGTCATTGTCATTTTTGTCAAAATATATTTTTAAAATTATGAGCTTCAAATAAGTTTTGAAAGACAATCTTCAATGAGATTGAATTTTCAAAGTTACATGTTTGTAATCAAATGCATTATCAGTTAAAACTGACATTCAAATTTATCAACCCTTGTTATAAATAGGGGGTGAATGTTAGGAAATAGTTCTAGCATTAAGTTTTTTATCTAACATTAAGTTTTTTACATGTAATAAAAACTAGTTACTGTTTATCATGTGTTAGTTACCACAATTATATGTAAAGTTATTATAGGTTAATTAGTTAAATGAAAATATTTTTGTTAACAATATATTTCATATCTACATTAGTTGGTTAGTTTAGTGAGTTATTATCAAGATCATAACATCCCCACATATAGGTAATAACTCACTATATATTGTAATGTTCTCAAATAAATAAAATGTGTTATTGAGACCAATTAAACTCTATGTTTGAGCCTTCAGCTCTATCCTGATAAAGGATAACTTCATTATTCTCAAATATCTATAAAAATAAATAAAATAAATATCTATTTACAATATAAAATTAGAAGTTACCATGTACCTTGATGAGTGCTTGCACAGATGACATTGAAACAATAATGCATGTGTTTGTCTTAGCTCGTAGAGATGGATGAGTCTCCACATTTGTCATAAAGAAAAAAAAAATCACTTAGATTTCTATAAAATATTGAATATATATGGAAATTTTATCTCCTTTATTAAACCCATAATCAATTAAAATAAATTTCAAAACCCTTTTCTCTTTATACAAATTAGAAACTAGCAAGCAATATAACTAAAGCATAATTTGTGGTAATGTAAGATTTAATACTTATATGAATTTTCACCTACATAATCAAATGGAAATTATTTAATTTGAGGAATCAAGATAACAAATTACCTATCCAATTTAATTCAGGTCTTATACTTCAAATTTTATCAATCATAACCTCTTCTACTCACTTTCTTGATTTATTCCTTATCTTATAGTGTATGCATTGTGCACTTATGTGTTTCTAAACTTATCTATCTCAAGTTATGACCCTATTGGCATGGAGTAGACACATAAAAATAATAAAAATATGAAAAAAAAAATGATGCATAAAATTAGGGGAGAAATGATCAAAAGGACTTAGGAATAAAATAGACCAAGAGCATACTATTTAATAGTAGGGTACTTAAATTTTGAGATCCTTGATAGATAAATTTAAATTAAGATATTGCATCATATGCATGATTCACACAAGGGAACTAACTTAAGGATTTGGAAGATAAGAAGAGGATAGGGAACTAACTATAGGTTGAAATGAAAATATTGAGTACTTAAGAAACACTATGAAGAAGAGATGATAATCAAGAAACTTTTGAATCATTTAAATAAGTTTGAGAAGGTGAAAGAACACCACTAATATGAAATTATAATAAATAGGAGGAATAATATATTTTTGAAAAAAAATGGGAGAAAGACATCATTAGACATTGAAGGAGACTCTCTAGAAGGTTTATCATTATTAAAAACATTCAAAGATCCATTATTCACTTTATAAGGTATATATTTAATTAAGAGTTCTTAGGTTAGGTATATTCTCTCATATCTTTCAACACATCTCACATGTAATTTGAATTCAGATATCACTATCATTCAAATTTTAATTTGAACATGTATGATTTTTAGTCAAGAGAATAGATCTATATAAATAAAAACATGTACACAAAGTATAATATTAACTCAAAATTACCTCTATATATATGAATATTAACTTAGTAACATTAACAAATATAGTAGGAGATGGACCATAAACTGGATATACATATGTAAACATTGGCTAACCCAAAAACATAGTAGTGGGTTGTGAAGATGATAGAACCATCTCCTCCTCTAACATAAAAAATTGCATATACATTAGTCAATTTCAATGTAAATTAATTTTTAGATTTTAAATACAAATATAACTAGAATTTAAAATGTAAATTATAAAATATGCCTTCATATGAGTAGTGACCAGCATGTGCACATCAAATATATGTTCCAAAAACACATCACTTGAAAGTATATTATCTAAGCCCTAAAAATCACCATCATATTCAGATGAAGGTCCAATACATATAGCACCATAACATCTGTAATGGTGAGGTTGGATATACACACTAGGTGGAGTATCTCTAGCATCAGTCTCAAAAAGTTTACTCATATGTTGAATTAGTGTGTCAGTAAGTGCATTAAGACAATGTAAAGTGTCAATCTTCATGACCTCCTTCACTATAGAGGGGATCTCAGGTTGAAGTGGCTTTTGGGTAGAGATCTTTGTAGGTTGATTAGGTACATGATGCACACCTAGTTTATCCTACATAGAGCCTTTCTCTTGACCATATAACTCTAAGTAGTCAAAATAGTTGAGAATCTCATTGAGGACAAAAAATACAATGGGACCTCATTGTTGTTACATTGTGGGTAATCAAACATCATCCACCATCAATCCCTAAAAAATATTTCTAATCAAATTATGTTGGCATTTATGGATTGAGAATCATTTTGTGGATAGTGGAAAGAGTGAATTGGTCGTTGGGTCAATAAATAAATCATAAATTAAGTATTTTTATATTTGTTTTTCCTTCACATAATGTGATAATAATTTGTCGGCATAGTAATCCTTACATTTATCTCTATATGATTTTCATGTATCAATTTGACTCGTTATCAAGTCAACTTGACCTAATACTAACTCTAGGGTATTGGCCAAATAGGTGTGGTGGGTGTTGATCAAAGTGGGGTCCCTCATTCTCCTAATGGTTTATTCAATTTATATTTTGTTTTCCACTATGTGTGAAGCTAAATCCCCCTGACTGCCTAAGGGGTATTGTGTAAATGTAGAGGGCTAGGAGGGATCAGAGGATTAGGAGGATTAGGTGGAGGGTTAGGAGGATTAGGTAGAAGGTTGGGAAGAGGTTTAATAGGATTTCATCTTTCATTTAAATTAGTTTTTCAAAAAAAAAAAAAAAAATTGGTTCTAATAATACAACAATGCAAATAAAAAAGTTACTAAAATCTAGTGTTAATAAGTTTGGTTTTTGATTGTTTACCTCTCCTCTATGGTGGCATTGTCAATTTATCAAGGAAATTGGTGTTTTTAGTGTGTTTTATCCTCTTCTAATAATAAGGTGATCATGATTTATCTAGAGAAGGGAAGAGCAAAAAACAAAATTAGGGAGAATGATAAAAACATGGGTTTGGGAATTTTTATGCTTTTGTTTCTATGTTGACATAATGCATACATGTTATGTCAAATGTACATAATGTGTACACATAATGTCAACTATACATCATGCATACATAGAATTTCAATTGTACATAATGCATACATGTTATAGTATGTACATGTTATAACTCAATATTTCTAAGCATAAATTAATATAATGTGTGAGTATTATATATATAACGCATAGGCATTATGTCTATAACACGTATGCATTAGGGTAAATGTCCATATAATTATCCCTTAACTCTATGAACTTACCCAAATTTTTAACATAATCACAAAAGTCTTGATCATGTGTTTTCTCCAAGAAACATGTGTTAACTTTTCATAATTCTAGCAATAAATTTGTCACCATCCACTCAAATATTATTTTCTGACCATGACTCCATTTTCAAACTAGAGCTAGGAGGTGGCATGTGTAAAATCCCTCAAACTTAGATTTTTTATGAACACATAACTCCTTGCTCATGAGGGTTGGATTAATTTTCCATAATGGATTTTTTGATGTAGAGTTGATGAAAGGCTTATAATAGGAATTGTGTTTTCTGATTGGAAGATTCAATGTATTAATACTTTATTGGTAACTTATTCCTTATTCATGTAAAAAATGAATATTTTTTCAAAATGTGTTTCCTTATCTTCATGTTTTTTACAAAGGCTTTAGGTAAAGTTGTAGTGGGCCAAAACCCAATGCTTTTGTCAAATTATGATGCATATTTTAGATTCATTAAATAATTTATAGTTTAAAAGAATCAAAAAAGGGGAACGATTTAAAATTTTAGGCATTCCATATGCCTTTGATAGCTCTCCCTATGAGCTATGGTAGTGTGTGTTAGAAAGAGTTGAAATAAATTTGCTTATTCGATTAGCAAACCCTTGTCTCTTACATTAAAGTTTCAAATTTGTAGTAAAAGTATAGTTTCCACTCATGTCTACTACTTTTCTTAATGGGTACCCTTTATATATTCCAATTATAATATCATTAAATTGATTTTATTTAAAATTATGCATCCATGGATTTACATATAGCTTAAGGCATGTGTATATTAAGGGAAATATATATACAAATGAGGTTAAGAAGCTTTAAACCAAGAAATAATAGATAGATTCATTCATTATTATCTTGATTATTATGAAAATAATAAAAATTAGTAAATCAAAACCCTAATGGGAATGCTATAGTGAAAGAAGGAGAATCCTAGGGTAACTAGGGTTGGAAGTATTCAATCAATACATGAGTTCATCAATATGTTTTATCAAATTTATGATTGAGGAGTTTAAATCTTAATTATGACAAACTATTACATAAAATTGGAATGTTACACATATGTAATAAATGACACAAAGTGATTTGAAACTTGATAAATTTAACATAATGTTAAAAAGGAAAAGAGCCAAAGAAATACAACTTAGATGGAAATCAGATGTGCTAAACTATGAATGTAACTATGAAACTAGTTCTATGACTATGTGATGATGTTATGAATTGGGACCAAGGCTTCACTTACATCTAAGACAAGGTCATTATAATTAGATAAGGGTATCCTATGCTAGTGTCTTTAGGTCATGTTGACATTTGGTAGAGTTTTTATAGTTTGTGAAAGTTTGGCCCTGTACATCATCGCCTATTGGTTTTATGTGTGTGATCAGACCTATGTTATTTAATAAAAAATCCATTATGTACCTTATGTATTAGTATTGGCCTCAATACCCCCTTGTGTTAATCATTGGCAACATACCAATACTCTAAAGAGGGATCAAAATCCATGTAGTTTTCCCATGTTTGATGGCATATGTGAAATATTGGTGTATATCTGAATGCTAGTAAAATCATGGTGTGATTAAGTGCTTCAATGATGAATTGTGACCTTGAAGGTGTATTTAAACTTATTTCATGGCTACTGGGGCTTTGTGGACTCTAAATTGAGAAAAATAGGGATTTATGTTAATGCGCAGTTAGATATTATAGTCATTTTCAATCATATGAGACTATGATGAATAATGGTTTTCAAATATGACTTTATAGTGATCAATTTAGAATTTTTTCATATGATAATTGTGAAATATATAGGAAAACCCATTTGGTGAATTTGAATTTGAGAAAATAGTCATTATTTAGTGTGAGGATGTAGTCAGTAAAATATGACACTACTAGAGAGTGAGATAGTCTTGATGGTGTGATCTTGTCTAAAGATCATATACAACTAAAATACAAGTGTTTATCAGTATAAAAGTGAGTTTAGACTACTTAGGATGTTGAATAGGGATATTCAAATTAAACATTTTCTTGAGATAAGACTCATCTACATAGAAGTGAAGGAAGGGCTATCAAAATACCATAAAATCAAGCATGAGTTAAGTGTGTATAAGGAGTAGTCACAATTGCATTATTTTAGTAACAAATAGTAATTTATGTGTCTATACAATACCCTATATATAAAATTCATCCTAAATCATTTATGATAATTAAGGGATCATCAAATACAACATAATATCAAGGTCTTGACCTAGATTATATTTAAACATCTATCTATTTCATTCCTCCTACTTCAAGTTGAACTTCTTTGAGTCACATCTTACACACTCGTGACAAAGTTATCTATCTTGGACTCTCTTTATCATCATGTTCTAATTGAAGGTTTTAGTTTTCATATGGTTACATTATCACTTTAAAAAAGATAAGGTTTAAAACCCTTGCTCTTTTTATTCCATCAACACATTCATAAAACTACATAGAGGTCTGATTTGAGTGTATGGGATACATAGTTTTTAATGTTGTTTAAATGATTCTTGATTACATAACCCATTTATTGCTTGAGTGCCAAATTTAAGTAAAAGAGGATAATTTATCAATTCAACACATTTTTTATCACCAAATAAATAAAGCATAGGTACATGAAGGTCAAAAATTAGGAGGTAAAGCAATGATAGAAAAATCATATTATACAACCCTGCACATGTGAGTTTTGGCAAAACATGATCATAACTAGGTGCATGGAATTATCCTACACTAATCTATACATGTTAAACCCCTACAAAGTGTGAAATTATCTAGGTTAGTACATGTATCAAAATAGAGTTTAGAGTAGTTCAAATTCATCTTTCTAGTTCTAAATTCTCATAATATCAAAACAACAATTAAGTTTAATCATTTCTTATCGCTTTGTAATTCCTTTACATAACCTAATTGTTTACTACTTTATCTTGTCAATATTAATTAATCAATTGAATAGATATAAATTATGTACTTTCATATGCATATTATTAAATTTATTCATTGTAATAATTTATTTTTATATAAAAGCAAAATTAGGATGAATAATTATCATTAAAAATATATATTGAGTTTAGTTGTCATGGGTTGCATCTCATAATATTTTATGGCTCCATCAATGGACAAAACATCAATAAAGTTACAGTCTTTTAAAAATTGATTGTAATTTACTACACAAAATAAATAATGGACAAAAAAGAAATAATGTTTATTTTCTCATATGTGCAGGAATTCATTAAACAATAGTCCTACATTGGGAAAAATGTGTACGGCACTCTAATATGGGATTTGGGATCTTGGATCTATCATTTTCCCCAAAAAAAAATAAACAAATGCTAATAGTTTACATATGCATATGTAATTAATTCCCTTTCCATGTTTTGTTGTATTTTACACCCATTATTTGATTTATGCTGGTATTTAGATCTATAAAAGACTTCATTTGACCAAGGCACAAAATTTGAGTGTTAATCAGGTGTTAAGCATGAATTTATACCCCATTCATAATAATCATATTACCTACCATACTCTCTCATCTTTCATCCCCTGTAGTATTATTATCTACACATTAGACAAATCCATAATTTTATGGAACATTTTTCATATCCAATAAAAATGAAAGGTTAGCATGGCTCACTATTGCTCTTGACCATCGAGGTTTTTTATGCCATTTGCTTCATTCAAAAACATCAATCAGTTTTGCTTTTGAGATTTTTTTTGGTACCATAAAAAGCGTCCACCTTCATGCAAGAACATGAATCAATCACCTTTTTTTAATAATATTAAATTTCAATCATTTTTTTATCATATTAAATTATTTTTATAGATATTAAAGTTTTAATGAAAATATAATTATTTTTTATTGAAATTCATATTAATATAAATAAATAAAGTAAAAATAGGGTTATAGTAAAAAAGGTGTAATGGTCTTCATGGCCCAAAGTTATTGCGAGAAAAAAAAATATGGTTATAAATTAAAATAGTTTAAATGACATCCACATAAAACATAGTTATAGGTAAAATTCCAAAATAGTATAATAACTAATTAAAAATAATAAGTGTGAATTATCAAGTGTGTGCATCGTCACTAAGAGGAGGAGGTGGAAAATCATCTTTGGAAGGTAGAGAATCCCAAGAAAATCCAAATCCACAAGCACACACCACCTAAGCAACAGAGGCATAATAATTATAGTTTGATCAAAACCATGTACAAGGGAATTCCAAAAATATGGTGCAGCATAAGCTTTGTCACATTGTTGAGAACTCCATCTCCTCCTTTAATGAAGAGGGGTGGAGTAACAACTATGTGAGTGGATTTACTGACATTTGGGTAATAGTGGTGGAGAATCTTGTTGTGGCACATCTAGAGTGACCTTACTCATAATGTACATATCACTCATAAAATAGTTGAGAATTTCCTACAAATTCTAAAATTATAAGGTCACACTCTCAGTCTATGCTTGGATCAAGAAAAAGGCAAAGGTGAGCACATAAAATTTATCATTAATGACAAAATGTTGAGAAAGACCCTCATTATTGAATATAAGAACATAACTAAATTTCCAAAGCTAATCAAAGATAATTAAATCTCTAAAAAAATTAAAATAAATTTAGTGTATGGTGGTGACTAAGAATGATATTGAAATAAATCCATTCTTTAGTTGATGGGTTTCATGTGGAATGGAAAAACATATTATAAATATATTTCCATGTGTCACGAGCATGAGGGAAAGTCAATAATAAGTGTTTGAAGCTCTTAGGTATACAACATGTAGGTCACTTGGGATGAGGCACTCTAATGTGAGGGATTCTTTCTCTTAGTGGTAGACCCTAGTAGACTAAACAACATTAAAAATGAGTGAGATTAAGTTCAATTTTAAAATCCCAATTTTGGTTAAGATGGGTAAGCCACATCTAGGGAGAATAAATAAGACTCCACTAACTATTTATTTTTCCAAGAGATAAGGAGAAGGGAATCATAATTTGATACAAAAAAATTGATTAACAATGCTTAAAAGGCACATATCATGGCTGTTGTGCCAATCTTTCCACCATGAAATTTGAGGGTGAAGACCAAGATTGTGCATCAAACATTTGGAATAAGCTCCTAAATATTTAATCTATAAGACATAAAAATAATATATATTATACTTTATTTATATAATGGGCCATGGAATCCAATCTCAATAAGATACATAATCTCTAATGATGTAAATGCCTTTTTTGAACCGTTGGAGGGCTTTAATGCTAAGAGTTTCAATAAGTTTAAGGTTATTGTTAGATGTAATGGGGGGACCACCAATTATTATGATCATTGAAAGATTTACACAAAATATAAACCCATATACAACCCATTTGGGAAATAATTTAACCATTTCTAAGGCTTTTTATATAATTTTTGCAATAAAATACCCCTCAATTTTAATAGTGGCATATATGATGGGCAAAGTCTCCAATCCAATATTCTTCCAACTAGTCTTTTCATAGTTCAAGTATGAATATTTTCAATGCTAAAGTAGGTATTTTTAGGCATTGGGCCATCAGTGTTGCAAACAACCAATTTGGACCACAAAGAAATAATCTTTCTATATATGTCAATAATGCCCATAACATTTAACTTTTGAGAGGCAACACACATCCCAAGCCATTATATGGAAACCCCATGTTTACTTTGAATTAACCCAAATAAAATATTTAATTAATTTAGTGAGATTATTAGAGGAATATTTAGAGGGTTCCCAATAGGAAGATTGGTAGACATGAGTGGTAGTGATAATTTTAGTGCAAATTTAAAACTTTCTTATAAGAGACAAGGGTTGGGTAATTGGGTAGGGTTTCAAATATTTCTAACCTATGTACTACCACAATTTGAAGGAGGAGCAATCAAAGGCAAAGGGAAATCCTAATAATTTTATTGGTTCCCCTTTGTTGATCCATTTCCATTAGAAACTATTTAATGAATCTAGAATATGTTTCATGATTTGATGAATGCATTGGGTTTTGGCCCACTACAAACTAAACCCAAAGGATTTGAAAAAAAATGTGAAGGAAATCCTACACTTATTTAAAATAAGCTTCATTTTCTACAAGAATAAGGAATGAGTCATCAATAAAGTGGCCATCAATATGTTGACTCTTCCTATCAAGAACCAAGATTCCCTAGATAATCCTTTGATCAAGTTTGTAATAAATAAGATAATTAAAAGCTTTGGTGGCTCAATGTAAAGTTTAGGAGATAGTTGGCATCCTTGTTTGATACAATGAAATTTAATGTTTAAGGTCTCAAACTTGTGGACATTAATGGTTAAACAAGTTGAGGCATGATAAAATAAGAAATTTTGTATGGTTAAGGGAAAAAATACTCAAACCCTAAAGGTTTTAACATGGAGAGGCTAAAGGGCCACTCAATATGGTCATATGATTTTTCAAAAACAAATTACTCCACTATAAAGAAGTGCATGCCCATTCAGTTCCTTCCTAGACTAAAATTATGGTTTGGTCCATGATGTACTGACTTTTGATAAATCCATTTTTTATGGTTTGATGATTTCATGAAGGATATGTCATAAGTGTAGTGCCAAGGCTTTAATAATGAATTTATAGGAGACATTCAACAATATAATGGGCCTCTAACTATTAATGAGTTTTGGATATCCCTCTTTAGGATAAATTTAATATTTCATTGATTGATAAGCTTCCCTAATAATTTTGTGTGTAGGAATTCAATTTAAACCTGAAGTAAGTATTATCTAAAAAATTGTCATGGGGTTTTTTAGAACTCACAAAGAAAACCATCCACTCCTAATGTATTATCATTGACCATGTTGTGCATTGTTTCAAAAAACTCATCCAAAGAGAGTAGATCATCACAAAGTCATTGTTTCAAAGGGTTGAGCTTGAAATGGACCATAATAATAAATTATTTTAAATCTTAAATTTTATACAAAGTACTTTTTGGCCTTGAGACACCAACTTATAGTGGTAGAGTTGGGATCAAGGTCCACCTATCTATATATGGGGTGTCAGGTTGAGGATGAGGAATCGTATAGATGGATGCTTGGGGATTGAAATTTCTACTTCCTACCATGATGAATAGAATGATATCATAATAATGAATCAAGTGGTTTTGAGTGGTTCACACCAAGGATCTAAGTTATGTTTCTCACTGATCAAATATATAGATAGGCCCAGTTACATGTATAGTCTCAACTAACCTCTTATTACTTGCACGCATATCTATCACCTTAATCAATATTGATCAATGCATATGGTCTATGTATAATACATTTCTCCTTCAAGACCCCTATATATAGATATGCACCCTGTCTCTATCTCCCTAAATGATAATGATATGTTTGTCTATATATAGGCCCAACCCTAAGTCCCTATAAACGTTGAAGATATTTTAAGAAGATTAGTAAGGCAACAATGCAAAACTTTGAAGGTTTTAATATTCTCTCTGACTTATTTATACCTTAAAGATATGAAAAAATATTTGGATGTGTGATCTTCCACTTTGATCCAATGTAAATAGGCTTGGATTAGAGGTCATTTGGTAGCATGGCACCTTGCAATCTTAAACTTGTGTTTGAGTTTAGCAACCATAGTTTGTAACTATTTATCAAACCAATAATGCTCTATCTACATTGTAAATGTTTGAAATTATTTGGCCAAGGTACCATCAACTTGTTTTCAAACTATCATTGATTGCTTGTGATAGTGCCTAAGATAGGAGGTGGTGCAATTGATTACATCATTCCACCATTCAATCTAGTTGGAAGCATGAGGCAGACATGGCATTATATTCTAACCTCAAGCTATGAGTTGGATGGTACCATCATGAGCAAGGAGTGATAGGATCATAATACAATAAGTGTGAGGTATTTTCCATAGGCCAGCTCCTAACTCTAGTTTGAAAGTGATGGAACTATGGTTAGCGTATACACCCTAAATTGGTCAAGAAACCATACATATCATGTACTTTGATAGTCCTATTCAATCAACCACACATATCATGTATTTTAATATTCCTATCCATAGGAAACTCTGACTAGAGAATATGAGCCTTGTTTGCACTAGCCATGTCTTTTATTTTGCTTATCTTGGTCTTGTTTCTCACTTTTGTCACCTTTTTTATCATTAAAAGTCATCTTAAACTTTCTAAATAGTCATTCCACCTCAGCCAAATAGTATTCCCCATGCCAATCCTATTATCCCTAGTCCTAAACCTATAGGACAAGAGTGCCAGAATTAGATAATAGTGCCAGACATTGAAGTGTCCCATTTTTGGAGCTCTTATCTGTTTGCATTTTGAGCCTCAATGGTCATTTTTCTTTGTTTAATAGGTCCTAAACCCTTCTTATCCCTGCCATTAAGTTTTATTTATCTTTTTAATGTTGGTCTAATGCGAATAAAGCTCCCCAAATTCAAAATAAAGAGTATCCTATATAAAGAACTTCACAAGGCATTTTATATCTAGCACTTACTACTTTGGCAAACTAAATAATTAAAATTAGTTAATAATATAGCTTTGATTTCTGCACCACACATAGATTTTCATGCTTGATCAAGGAAGGGCCTAAGTGAAATTTCATTCTTACATCTACCATGTGTATTGATTATGCATGTTCCCTAAGGGAGAAATATATTTGTTATGAGACCCTAGATTGAGGGTTAATATAGGAAGTGATCAAGACAACATGGGTTCTAGATCATGCGATCATATTTCCCCTAACCTAGTTTTTACCCCCTTTTACTTTTGATGTGTTTGTTTTCTCATGTGTGTAGGTAGACCTAGGGTTTTGATAATAAAATAGGTCATAAAATAACATAGATAGGTGATCATGAAGAAATAAGTACACCTACAGGACCCCAAAATTAGATCACACCAGAACTATAATCAAAAATTTATTTAGACAACAACATCAAAATCAGACAATAGTTATAGATGATCCTATCTGGATAATAGTTACTGATGATCTTATTCAAACAATAATTACCATTTCTCTTATTCAAACCTAGTTCTCTTATCTAGAGTGAATTTAAGTTACAAATCTAGAAACAAATCTTTATTCCTGGACTGTTCTAGAACCTACAAATGAATGTTTTGCCTAGATAAGTCATTTCTTTTCCTCATGTAAGTAATTTATCCAAATTGATATAAATATATGTTTTACTACACTTGATTATATTTTACCCCTTTATTATTTAAAAACTAAACCCTAAATTCCTAATAAATCATAAATCATTTGTTGAACCTAACTTACTTCAAACAAATCTAAAACCCTAGGACAACTTAGGGTTTTCTTTCACATTTTGTGCAGAAATTCAATTTTAAAATTTTGATTTTTGTATAAATTTTTCTACATTTGTTTTATTTAAATTTATTTTAGAATTAAAATTATCGCAATAATTTCAAATTTCTAAAAATCCAACCCAAAACCCTAGATTTCTAAACTAGGCATTCAAACCCTAAGCCTTCCTCCCTTACAATTTTTAGATAAATTTTTTGTAATTTTTACAAATTACTTACAGTGTCAAAAATAATTTCAAAATCCTCATGTTAGTATTTATTCTTGCATTTATTTTCTTACTAGTAATTTTACATACTTTCTTTGGTAAAAGCAATAAAATGGCCACTAAGACACTTCTTCCCTCTCATCCTATAGATAATATTCTAAATTTTTCTCATAATTATGGTAATGAATGAACAAATTTATAGAATTGGACATTATCTAGAAATGAGGAAAATGATTTCATTTACAATGAAAACAATTACTATTATTGTAATGAGAAATATGATTATGCATATGAAAGTGATAGTGAAGAAAAATTAGATGCATCTTCTTCTCTAAAACCTATATCTTTTCTTTCCTCTTTCAAAGAAAATAATTTTGATAAATTAGAAAGTTACTTTTCACCTCATTCTCCTATGCATAATACATCAAATGTACTAATTAGTCATGAAATTCCAAGTAAACCTCTCATTGGTGATAATTTTCTTGCATCTGAACCTAGTTTCTCTCTCTCTTTTTCTACTTCTACATTCAAATTACAATAATATAAATGAAATAGAATCAAATTTCCAATACATAATTCAAATGATCAATCTTATGTTCCTAACTCTATTTTGTCATCTCAAATAATGACAAAAGAATGTTTAAGTTGATAAATCTCTTACTCTTACTTCTCATATTATAAATGAAAATAAAGTATGCATTTTATTCAAGTATAACATAAATGCACATAATATTCTAATTTCACATGGCAATTTATTGCATATTAGAAATGAATTAACGTATTCTCTTACCCCTCTCCTAGTGATAATAGAAGTGATAATGATTATGATAGTGAACATGCAAATGAATATGAAAATGAGAGTGAATATTAAAGTGATACTTCTACTTCTCCTCTTTCAAATGAACAAAATTCCAATGTTGATAATGCATGGAATAATGATGACTATTATGCATATAGTGAAGAATAAAATTCATCTCATGCTTCTAACTCTTCTCTCACTCCTCTCAAACATAATGAATTACTAAATGTTGCTTTTAATTCTATGCATGATTCTATTTCAAATGATACACTTGTTAATGATAACATCACATCTTCTATTCAATTAGAATGTTATTCACTAAATAATAAAGATACCAATGAATCTCCCAAGCCACCCCCTACTATAGTATCACCTATTTCTCACTCTCTAACTAAAGAGAATGGCAGCCCACATCCCACTACTAAGGTCCAAGTTACCATTCCTCCAAAGGTTCAAGTGAACATACCCCCTCTCTATGATCTAATTGCTAAATATAGCATTCCCATGGCTAAAATAAATGATCAAATTCAACATTTATATGTGTTGGGTGAAAATTTTGTCACCAGCTAACTGATGAGAAAAATAGGTCTATTTAACCACAACAGAGGGAGATTGGTCATCTAGATGTGCGGGTTTACCACATCAAAAGGGGACAAATCTCTCCTCTCATCAAGGGGAGCTTCCCTTATAACTATGTGGAGCTATATACTATATATATAAGTAGAAAATAACACTCAGGGGTAGGACAACACCATCCATCTCTCTTTTTTTAGAGATGATGTACACAAACGAAGGAGAAAATCTTGGTGAAGACACTGAAGGCACTTCTCTTCTTTTAGAAGTGGTCTTGCAAGAAACAATAGAAATTCTTTCAGGTTATGACAAGTAACTAGTAACAAAGGGCGTAGTAACTAGCAGACTGAGATGTAGAACAAAGTCTCCACCTCGACTACCCAAGAGTGAAATACGAAGGATAATGAGGGCACAAAGTCATCTCAAGGTCCTGTACATAGAAATAGAAAAAGACAAACACACTAAAGGCAATTGTGGCAGCACAAAATCTCTCCATAGTTGGCTTCAGGACACCCTCCTGATTACTTCCACTACTTTTTCTTGTTAAATTAAATAAACAAGACCACTCCTAGAAAATGGACATAAGAACAATTTCCTAAAATAACACAAGCTATAACAACACAAAGTCTAAAATTAACTTGCTTTCTCATTTAGATAAAGAAATATGATCAACAATTTGAGCTCAAAGTCTCAATAATCGCCTTTCAATTTGGGTAGAGTTTTGCTTCTATATCAGAGAGATCTCTCTAAAATAATAAAAGAGATTACAATATATAGTGGCCAAGAGATACTTGGCACTTTATTTCATGGAATGGCCCATGTTATGCATTTAATGCCTTGAATGCATTTTTAGTTCTATCAGGGGGCCATGCTAGAACAGGGTAGCTATCTTAACTATGGCATGTCGATTCATCTCAAATGTCTTCTCCTAGGTTTGGATCATTTGGTGTCTACTTAGCTATCCATTTTGTCTTTACTCCAAGGGAGATAAATAGGCTATGTCTTCAATGTTTGCCAGTTAAAATATCTACTTTGCAGACTGTTCCACCTATTGGAATAACTATTGTGTAGATATTTTGGCCTCTCCATCTTTCTACTATGATTTGAGCCCTCAGGCTATCTTCTCTCCTTTATGATTTCTTTGGTTCCTCCTCTCGGTGGTTCTTCCTTTCAGCTTGAAGGTATTTTAATACCTTTGGGTCCACGTTTAAGCCTACAAAGATCAACAGGAACTTTATTGCCATGAATTTGACATCTTTCAGTCTATCATCATTTGAAAGCTAACGGCTAGTTGGTTGTCCTAAACTTAATGACTATGGGCCCATCATTCTTAGTGATTCCTTCATGTCTTTTTATTGGGAGTGCTCTACCTTTGACATCTATCATAGTCTGTTGCTTTGAAACTTTACCAATCTTAAATAAAATGGGACCCACAACACTTCTTGCCTGAGTAGCTTCAAAAGGGGAGCAGGGACAGGTGGCACTTTCCATTGATCTTAGGTGGCACCTTCTACTGTGAAATAGGTGAGGACACTTGGTAGCATCTTCTTAACTTATAAAAGCTTTAGATACCTTTTGAGAGTCCTATGAAAGATGACACTTGGCACACTCTGCTTACTTTTATCAACTCACCTAAGCCCCACCATACTCCTTACTCGATAATGAAGCAAAAGGAAGAAACTATAGATGTTGACTTTTGGTAGCTTCCACCGAGCTTTACAAGGGATGCATGGTGCCTTTCACTGCATTTAGAAAAACACATTAAAACCTTCTGTAGTTGCCACTTGGCACCCTCTACGAGAGTTTGAAAGAAGCTTATAAGAAACTTTAAAATGTGGATGTAGACACTTGTCGCACTCTATTGAGTTATAACGAGACACATGACATGTTTCACTACTTTTTAGAAACTAGTTATAATGTGTCCCAGCAAATGACACTTGGCAGCTTTCATTGACTTTAAGACTTAGACAAAACTTTAGGCAAAATGAAAAACTCATGTGTTGAACCTTGGAACTCTTGAACCTATTGAAATTGTTGAACCAGCTAATTTCAAGCCTATAGAGTCAGTAGTTTTGAATCTGTAGAGTCTATAGAAATCTGAAAAGGCTTGAATAATAAAGCATTTGAAGGCTTAGAACAATTTTTTGAGAAGGGGAGAGATAATTTTGGTCTTGTAGGACCAAAATAGTTCATATGTTGTCCTAAAAATGAGAAGTCTATTTTTAGGGACAACAACTGGCTCTAGTTGGAAAACTTCCTTTAGATGAAAACTTGGAATAGCTGAGGGGAGTAGAAACTAGAATCTCCAGTGCCTTGAAGTATGTCATTGGGATATGTAGTCATGCTACCCAAAAATAAAGGCTCCAAAAAAAATAAAATGAACAACACACAACAAAAACAAAGGCTATACAAATATACATATGTACAGGTGAACTTATCTGATACTTCAAGAATTGAAGTGCTTTAGATGCTACTTATTATGAGGTAGAGAAATGGGTGTGCCATCTTGATACTTCAATAGGAAGTTATTTTCACCATTGAGCTCATGGATAGTAAAAGGGCCTCTCCATAGGGAATCAAACTTTCCATGCATTCCCTTTGGTTCTCTCCTTTTATCCCACAAAAGCACTTGATCTCCAATTTGGAAGTCACGGTCTTTTGCTTTCTAGTTGAAGAGCTTCTTCACTAGACTTTGATGGGTTGTAATTCAGTCCACCACCATAGTTCTCTACTCATTTACCTTAGTCAGGCACATGATCCTCTTATTGAAGGAGCTTTCATAAGTTTGATCCTCAATTACCTTGGCCAATTTAAATGCTAGCAATTCTAGGGTGATTGGTATCTCAGCATTGAGACCATAAAGAAGTTGGAAAGGAGACATACCAATTACCCTTTTTGGTGTAATTCTATCTACCCACAAAGCATCAACCAATGTTTTATGCCATGTCCTTTGTTTGTCATCTACCAGCTTCTTGATGATAGTCACCAGGTTCTTGTTGCTTGATTCAGCTTGTCCATTCCCTTATGGAAAGTAATCAAAAGAATGGGAGAGGGTAATTTCATAGTAAAAACAAAAATGAGTGATCTCTTAGGAAGTGAAACAAGCTACAATGTCAGTGACAATCTTGGTTGGGACCCTAAACTTGGAAATGATGTTCTCTTTGAGGAAATTACACACTACTTCTAAAGTTTCATGTTTGGTTGGGATAGCTTCCACCCGCTTGGTGAAGTAATATGTGGCTGTGAGGACATAGTCATGTCCAACACTTGAAGATGGGTTTATAGCACTAATGAAATTGATGCTTTATTGCTAAAATGGCTCTTCTATCACCACTAGTTTGAGAGGCAGGGCAGTTAACTTGGGCCTTCTAATGAACTCTTGGCATAATTAATATTTCCTTACCCACTTGTCTACATCTTGAAAAAGAGTAGGCCAGTAATACCTAGCTCTAAGAATTTTTTGGGTAGTTCCAGGAGCAAAAAAATGTCCTCCATAGCCCAAATTATGGAAGGACTTCAGTAGTTGGTTCTGCTGCTCTTTATCTACGTAGCGAAGGAACACTCCATCAAGGCTCTTCTTGTATAGGCCATTGTCCTAGAGGATAAAATTGGCATCTTTCAACTTGATAGTCCTCCTTTCTTTATGAGATAGGTGAGCAAGACACTCCCCATAAGTAATAAAATGAGCACTAACTGAGTACCACTCATTCATGGTAGAGACAAAGAGGACTATTAGCATGTCTTCTTCTTTTGATTCTTCATGCTCTATTTGTTCTGGCTTATTATCGGCAATCAATTGGCATAGGCCTTTCCCCTACACCAGCTTCATTGGTTTGATGACTAGATCAAACTCTTGGATTTTTCCAATCTAATTGCCTCTTTTTGTCCCAAACTCCTGTTGAGTTAATATGGATTTAACCGTGGTATCAGGAACCAAGGTAGTAACATGTAAATTTAGGATGTAGAAGCAGAAATGCTTCACTACCTTTACCACTGCATAGGCATGCTTCTCCATGTTTTAGTATTTCAGCTCATGAGATTTAAGAGGATAGCTCATAAAAAAAATGGGAGATTTCACACCTTCTTGGTTCTATTGAACCAAAATTATTGAAAGTGTGTGTTCGGAAGCATAGCTATATATGGTAAGTTCCTTGTTGTAGTCTAGACAAACTAGAATTGGGGTGTGGGCAATAGCTACCTTAATATCTTGGAATGCTAACTTGCCTTCTTTATTCTAGCTAAAAGGGGCCTTTCTCTTCATCATGTTTACAATATTATGAGTCTTCTCAACAAACTCGAGAATGAATCTTCGTAAGAAATTCACTTTTCTAAAGAAAGAGTGAATCGCAGTCTTACTCGTGGGCAAAGTAAGCTCTTGGATGGACTTAACTCTGTCTGAGTCAATATTTATGCCTCATTTAGACATAATGTGTCTGAGAAGTTTCCCTTTTGTCACCCCAAAAATAGACTTCTTAGGGTTTAAGGAAATTCCATTCTAGCGGTAGCATTCCAACACTTGTTGCAAGTGGTGCACATGATTCAGGCGATGCTTAGAAAAGACAGTCAAGTCATCAAGATATACTATAATGAACTTGCCCATTTCATCCTTGAAAGCAAGATCTATTTCTCTCTAAAAAGTGGTGCTAACATTAATCAAGCCAAATAGCATTCTCTGATAGGCAAAGGTGCCCCAAGGCATGGTAAAGGCAGTCTTGTGTTGGTGTGCTTCACCAACTTTAACTTGGTTATATCCTGAGAAGCCGTCTAGCATTGATAACATCTCTAAACCAGTCACTATCTGAAGCACTTGATCTATGATGGGCAGAAGATACTTATCCTTTAAGGATGACTGATTCAAATTCTTGAAGTCCACACAAAGGCAAATTTCACCATTCTTCTTCCTCATAGGGACTATGTTTGCAATCCATGTGGAATGTTGGTTTGGGAAAATTATCTTAGAATTTAGTATTTTCTATATTTTAGATAGAATATTACCTGATATCTTTAGATTGTACTATCTAGATTTTTGCTTGTAAAGCACTGAATCAATTTTGAGAGGAATGTCATGGCATATTTCTTCAGGCCTGAGTGACTTCAAATCATCATAAGAGTATGCTAGGACATCTATGTACTGGAAGAGTAGAGGAGTGAACTTGGATCTCTCCTCAAGAGTGCAGCACTTCCCAATGTTCAACATTTTGGGATCTTCCATGATACCCAAATTTATTTGATCAAACTCTTGAGAGGAGCTTGAATCCATTTTCTATTGTTTGATGAATCTGTCATGTTTGTCAAATAACTTCTCAAGGGAAACTAGGCCTTTGGGAATTTTATTCCTTTTGAGTTGTAGGAATTCTTCACCTATGTCTGAACTTGATTCATGGACTGGTTGAAGCTTCTGAGGCTCACTGCCTTCAAAGTGCAACTGTAAAAAGCTATCTTTTTGATCCAAAAAGGTAGTGATTTGGTTGTCATTATTAAACACCTACCAATGATTGGCATTATCAAGTATGCTTGGTCAGAAGACTAGCTCAATGGTGTACTTGTCTCTTATGAAGTCTAGGTGAGGAACTAAGAGAGTTGCTGAAACTATTGGTGCATTAGCTCTATCATTGAATTCCCTGGGTATGGTAGAGATGTTAAAAGCATCAAAGCTTTCAATTTGATCCTAGACTAGATTGCGGTAGTGGTGAAATCTCTTATTTTTAGTTTGGTACAAGTTTCTCACCTGATAAACCAATAGCTTGGCATCTCCTTTGGAATGAAGGAGTTTGATGCCTTTGTCTTATGCAGCCTTTAATCCAAGCAATAGAGATTCATACTCGGCTATGTTTTTGGTGTTGCTAAACTATAACTTGTATGAAGAAGTAAAAACATCTCCTTGAGGAGATATCAACATAATCCTGGCTCCTAAACTAGTCGAGGAGCAGCTGCCATCAAATTCCAGAATCCATACCTCATTAGACACTAAATTTTCCTTAGAATTTTGTTCATTTAGAGGGGGAGACTCTTCTTCACTTGCATTGTGCTCCACCAATCCTTCTACTATTCCATTTGAAACAATTTTCAAGCTATCACATTTAAGAGCTTCATTAGATGCCTCATGAACCTCCTACATGGATAAAAAGTAGTTACCCATGCCTAAAGACTCAAACATAATTTGAGCTTCAGGTGATGATGTCTGAGTGACAACATATTTTGCTTCCTTTTCAGGGAGCAATCTCTTTATAACACCTTTGACTAGGATTCTTACTTTGGATAGGTCCATGCTCATTCACCTCCAATGTCCTTACAAAAAATTTGCCCAAGAAGGATACCATATGATGCTGGGACGTCAGCCACTAGGATAAGTCATTTTGATTCTTTTGTCTGGGAATGCTACAAATGTAAATTGAGCATCCTTGATTTGTCCTAGTAGCAGCACTTGCTTGTTCTCCATGGATAAATATCTTCCAAATGTCTTGGTCAGTGTGAGACCAAGGTATTCTACCACTTTGGCAGGCATGACATTGTTTGAAGCTCTAGAATCAATGATGCAATTATTCAGCTGATGTTCATTTATCAACAGGGAGACATAAAATGGTTTAGTCCTCTTGGAAGTAGTAAGATGAGTAATGACAAGGTTATTTTGGATAGACATGTTCCTTGGGGGATCATGAGTCACCTTCTTAGCATCTTGTCTTGTAGGGGTGGTTTGGTTCTTTACACATTGAACCAACTTGTCCAATTGCTCAAGGTTGGACTACAGAAATTCAAATTCATACATTTGAATTTTGGTTTTCTTTATATGATCAATAATGTCAAATGTATGGAAAGAGCTAAGAGCAGAGGATGGGAGTTCATCCTTTTGGTTTTTAGAAGGGGAAGGACTGGACTGCAAATTTGAAGTAGAAGGTGTAGGGATGTTTGGTGTACTTACCTTTCTTGTAATTACCAGGTCCTTTGGCTGGAAAGGCAGAGAAGTTCCTCATTTGGCAATTGAAATTATAGGCTGAGGCTGCTACTCTATCTTCTCTTTATCAGCTTGTTGGGCTAATTGATTCTTAGATCGTGTGAAAATAGTGTATGATCCTTTAGCTACTTTACCTTCACTTCTGGGTTCATCTTGATAATTTAAGAAACCAATGTTGGAGTTGCCAGCTAATTCTTCTTCTTCTTCAGTGAATAGAATAGCATCATCTTTAGGATTTAACTCAAGTTGGAATGAGAAATTCAATTCAGCTTCAATATATCCAACTGCTGAGTTGGTTGGAGGTGCTTCAATGGCAAGATTATTCCTCTAAGGGGTAGGAAGGTGATTAGTTTACCCTTAATTCCTAGCTACATTACCTTGGAATGACTGATTTTGAAATGTTCTCCTTGGAATATCTCTATATGAAAGAGTAGATGACATCCCCTACGCCATTTTCTTTATAAGAGCTAGCAATTCATTTGCTAGCTTATGCACCATTGAATCAGTGGTCATTGAAGGTGAGTATTCAAAAGATGAAGAAGATTTACCTCTGTTAGGATCTCTCCTTATCTTTCCTACCAAGATAAGGTCATCTTCTATCTCAATAGCCAAATCCTGAGCAATAACAAGGTCTATGTGGCTAGCCCATCTTAGTAAAAAGCTCACTTCATGCAGCTATGAGTTGATGAAGAAACACTTGAGATTCTTAGGTGTCAGTTAGGCAATCATGGGAATCTGGTTCCTCAACTTGTTAAATTTTACAATAAAATCCCTCATAGGTTCATGAGGTTCCTTCTTCATTTATGTGATCTAGGCTAGTAAGACATGCACATCTTTTGTAGGCTTGAATCTGGCTTCAAATTTAGCTTTAAGAGTGTCCCAATCAGTCACTGACCTATCTTAAAGATGGTAGAACTAGTCTATAGTAGCACCTTGTAGTGTTTTCACAAATAGACTGAATGTTATATCTTCATACTCCACTCCAATTACACCACAGGCTATGCTAAAGGTAGAAATATATTCATCAAGGTGAACTTTCCCATCACCAAAGAATTTGGGAAAATTCTTCCTTGAACTGTGTGGAAGCTCATGTGGAGGTGGGGTCAAATTTAGTGGACCAAAAGAGTTACCCCAAGGGCCTTGAGCCATGATTTGATTATATAAAAGTGGGATAACAAATCTGGGTGGAGTATGTATAGGCAAAGATCTACTAACCATAGAAAAAGAAGCTCTACCTTGTGTTGGTGACCTGGTACGAGTAGGAGGAAGACTCCTAGTTCATTGAAGGTGAGGTTGTGGAGGAAACAAATCAAAATTACTCTACTGCACCAACTCAAAAATAGTGTCAACAACACCTTGAGATCTCTAGTTTCTGGTATAATGTGAGTTTATAGATTTTAGAACAAAAATGGAAAAGAGCAGGATCTACTTTAGCTTGAAGCTTGAGACTTCAAACTGCACACTCTTCCCCAGTGGAGTTGCCAAAAACTGTTGGGTGAATATTTTGTCACTAGCTAACTAATGAGCAAAATAGGTCTCTTCAACCATAGCATAGGGAGATTAGTCATCTAGATGTGTGGGTTTACCACATCAAAAGGGGACAAATCTCTCCTCTCATCAAGGGGAGGTTCTCTTATAACTATGTGGAGTTATATACTGTATATAAGCAAAAAATAACACTCAGGGGTAGGACAACACCATCCATCTCTCTTTTTTTAGAGATGATGTACACAAATAGAGGAAAAAATCTTGGTGAAGACACTAAAGTCACTTCTCTTATTTTAGAAGTGGTATTGTAGGAAATAGCAGGAGTTCTTTTACGTAGTGACAAGTAACTGGTAACAAAGGGCGTAGTAACTAGCATACTGAGATGTAGCACAAAGTCTCCACCTTGATTGCCCAAGAGTGAAATATAAAGGATAATGAGGGCACAAATTCATCCCAAGGTCCTTTACATAGAAATAGAAAAATACAAACACACTAAAGGCAATTGTGGCAGCATAAAGTCTCTCCACAATTGGCTTCAGGACACCCTTCTGATTACTTCCACTAGTTCTACTTGTTAAATTAAATAAACAAGACACTCCTAGGAAATGGACATAAGAACAATTTCCTAAAATAACACAAGCTATAACAGCACAAAGTCTGAAAGTAACTTGCTTTCTCATTCAGATAAAGAAATATGATCAACAATCTGAGCTCAAAGTCTCAGTAATCGCCTTTCAATTTGGGCAGAGTTTTGCTTCTATATCAGAGAGATCTCTCTAAAACAATAAAAGAGATTACAATATATAGCAGCCAAGAGAGACTTGGCACTTTGTTTCATGGAATGGCCCATGATGTGCATTCAATGCCTTGAATGCATTTTTAGTTTTGTCAGGGGGCATGTTAGAACAGGGCAGTTGTCTTAACTATGGTGTGTCGATTCATCTCAAATGTCTTCTCCTGGGTCTAGATTATTTGGTGTCTACGTAGCTATCCATTTTGTCTTTACTCCAATGGAGATAAGTAGGCCATGTCTTTAATTTTTACCAGTCAAAATATCTACTTTATGGACTATTCCACCTACTGGAATAATTACTATGTAGATATTTTGGCCTCTCTCTCTTTTGTTGTGATTTGAGCCCTCAGGCTATCTTTTCTCCTTTCTAATTCTTTTGGTTCCTCCTCTTGGTGGTTCTTCCTTTTGGCCTAAAGGTATTTGAATGCCTTCAGGTCTGTGTTTAAGGCTACAAAGATCAATAGGCACTTTATTGCTAAAAATTTGACGTCTTTAGGTCTGTCATCATTTGACAGCTAACGGCTAGTTGGTTGTCCTAAATTTGATGACTGAGGGCCCATCATCCTCCTTAGAAATTCATTTGTGTCTTTGTATTGGGAGTGATCCACCCTTGACATCTATCACAGTCTGCTGCTTTGAAACTTTACCAATCTTACAAAAAATGGGACCCACAACACTTCTTGTCTAAGCAACTTCAAAAGGGGAGCGGGGATAGGTGGCACTTTTCACTGATCTTACGTGGCACCTTCCACTGTGAAATAGGTGAGGAAACTTGGTAGCATCTACTTAACTTATAGAAGCTTTAGATACCTTTTGAGAGTCCTACAGAAGATGACACTTGGTGCACTTCATTTACTTTTAGCAACTCACTCGGGGCCCACCATAGTCCTTAATTGATAATGAAGCAAAAGGAAGAAATTGTGGATGTTGACACTTTGTGGCTTCTACCAAGCTTTACAAGGGACACATGACACCTTCTACTACATTTAGAAAACACATTAAAACCTTCCGTAGTTGCCACTTGGCACCCTCTTGTGAGACTCTGAGAGAAGCTTATTGAAAGAAGCTTATAAGAAACTTTAGAACACAGATGCAGACACTTGTCGCACTCTATTGAGTTATAACAGGACACATGGCACATTCCACTACTTTTTAGAAACCAGTTGTAATGTGTCCTAGCAAATTACACTTGGTAACTTCTACCAACTTTGAGACTTAGACAAAACTTTAGGCAAAATGAAAAACTTGTTTTTTGAACCTTGGAACTGTTGAACCCATTGAACCTGTTGAACCAACTAATTTCAATCCTATAGAGTCAATAGTTTTAAATCTACAGAGTCCTTATAAATCTAAAAAGGCTTGAATAATAAAGCATTTAAAGGCTTAGAACAATTTTTTGAGAAGGGGAGAGATAATTTTGGTCTTGCAGGACCAAAATAGTTCATATGTTGTCCCAAAAATGAGAAGTCTATTTTTGGGGATAACAATATGAACCACTTCAAGATACTAATATACCATCCCAAGAAATTATTTCTTTGATGCATGCAGTTGGTGAATTAAAACACCAAATACATCTCCTTTGGAAAATAAGGCTTATAAGTCTTGGATGGATGCCAATGACTTGCATGAAAACCCTATTTTGAAGACATTTTTCAAAGCTTCATTTCCTAAGGATTTCTAGATATCATCATTGCCTTAATTTTATGGAACTAGAAATCCATTCATACACCTTCAAGTCTTTCAAAAGGCTTTACCATCTCATGTGAGTCCTTTGATTCTAATTAAGATTTTCCAATAGACATTAGTGGGTAATACATAAAATTGGTTCTTTCATCTTCTCCCTATTGGTTCTTGCATACATATGATGACTTAGAGGAGGAATTTATTAGATATTACATAGCAAACATGGGACCTTGTGTTACATATGAGAAACTTGCCACATTGTATCAAAATTATTTAGAGCTAGTTAGTGATTATATCTTATGATTCAAGACTCACATCTTATGATTGATATATAAACCAATAAATTTAGAGATTCGGCATATATTTATTAATGGGATTCACTAACCCCTCCTAGATCATATATTATATCAAATAGAGTCCTCTTTTAGGCACTTATGTTATATAGTTTTAGCCTTAGATAAGAAATTGGGATTAATTGAGTTAGATTTAGTTGATCAGCTTACTCTAGATTTCACAGCATTACCTCTATCTACAACTCTTAGCATTCAACATCCACCATGTCCAAAATAAGATAGGAGACCATAGCCATAAAAAAAACTAGTTAAGAATAGAGATTTAATTTTTAGAGCACCACCTATAGTATATACTTCAGATAATAACAGTAGGGTACCACTACAATTTGATTTAGAATGGGATAGCCCATATGTCATAATATTAGCACTACTAGATAGGATGTTAATCACATTGCCCTCTATTCATCATCGAGATCCACATCTCTTACACAAGTAGCCACATTGACCCTTTTATAACTATCATCATATCCATAGACATAAAAGTAATGATTGTTATGGACTCAGAGATTGTATTAATAGATGTGTTGATAATTACATCATAACATTCACACTAGAGGCACCTAGATCTCCTCCATCATGGAACTATAGACTCATTCCTCCACAACTAAGTCATCCTAGGACATTCTTTCATAGGAATCATCAGTTACTCATCATGGAAGTAATGTGATTTCTAGGATAGATCCTTATAAGAGATTTCCCTAATCTCACCTACTCAGAGGGTTTGCATACTAGTACAGTGAGGACAACCTACATATAGAAGTGTAATCCATGGAGTACATAGTACAGTTCCATATACATATCCAACATAGTCACATACATCATAGTAGAGTTTTTAGGGTCCTATCTCACATAAAAACCTACTATGGTTAAGATTAGATGAACCCACATCATAGAGTACTGATCCAAATAGATATTCACTATAGTAGAGTTTTCAGGGTCCTATCTCATGTAGCAACTTGTTATGGTTAAGATTAGATGAACCCACATCATAAAGTACTTTTCCAAATAGATATTCACTACAACTAAATTTTTAAAGACCTATTTCATGTAGCAACCCACTATAATTGAGATTAGATGAGCCCCCATCATAGGTTACAATTCTATTTTGATCTATTGCTCAATCATATGCATCATAGCAGAGGCCATAGGGTGTTATTTCATGTATCAATCCACTATGATTATGAATAGATGAGTCTCCTTCACAGCACATAGTTTTAGTTATGCATCTATTGAGCTTTCATTTTACAGTCTCCACATATAGCTATAGTTAGTACACCATAGAAAACATCAGATATAGGTCATGTTCCTACACAACATGATTAGTATGGCCACTTGTTCAGTTGGCCATCAGGGTTCAGATAATGATATAGCATCCATTGGGGCTGATATGCACAGAGTGATATATTACATCCCCTCTTACTAATAACTAACATTCCTAGTCCTAAATAACCATCCCTATCTAAACACAATTATCCAAATCTTGATCTTACCAATATCCTATTTTACCAATCTTAAAACAATTCACTTTATCAAATTAGTTTACCAATTATAAAACAACAAAGTTTTTACTCACATTTTGATTCAAAATCAAAACTAGCATCACACTTGAACCTGTCAACAATAATCAAATCATATCCCAAATATCATTTTACCAAAATATGCAACCTCAACATCAATGCCAAATCAACTATTTCTAATCAACCATTTAAATCAAATATACCAATATACTCCAAACATAATATGCATGAATCAAAATTAAATAAATATCCATATGTGTGTGTGTGTGTGTGTGTGTGTGTGTGTGTGTGTGTGTGTGTGTGTGTGTGTGTGTGTGTGTGTGTGTGTGTGTGTATGTGTGTGTATATATATGTATATATACGTATATATATATATATATATATATATATATATATATATATATATATATATATATATATATATATATGTATATATGTATGTATATATATACATATATACATATATATATATATATATATATATATATGTATATATGTATATATATGTATATATATGTATATATATATATATATGATTTTGATTCATGCATATTATGTTTGGAGTATATTGGTATATTTGATGTAAATGGTTAATTAGAAATAGTTGATATAATGAGTTTTCAATACATATACACTGATATCAATAACAATCAGTCATGAATGGGTGTCAGGCCCTCACTCTCAGTCTCACTCTTTCCACCAGTGCTAGTCCCATAATCTACCCTAGCACTTGATAACTTTGCACCTCTTCGAGTTCTCACATGCCTCTTTTGATGACTCTCTCACTCTAATATCCAACCATGTTCCTCATAAAAGTCTACATATCATCTCTAAAGATCTATATACTCATCCATGATCCTTGTGCTAATAGATCCAAAATCAAGTGGGGCATCTTATGCTTATCTAGCTCAACTCTTAGTTAATTTCTCTCTCCTACCACCTTAATATATGTAGTTATCACTATATCATCCCTATCAAGTAGATGGGCATGGATATTATCCATGACCATTGCTCACTCTATCAATCCCTCCTCCACTACATTGTTAGGTACATGTCATGTGAGATCTCAGAGTGTCAACTTGATTATTGTCTCCTAATAATCATCATCTCCACCTCCTACCCCAACCTATGCTCCACCATGAGCACCTCTTGCTTCACCTATGCACAAAGTGTGACACTATGTTAGCTATATACTTTGAAATAAAAATTAAAAGTATAAATTTATACATAATTCAAATATAATCACTACTTACCTCCCATCATCTAGATTAGCTCAGGATTCTCATACTCTAAAGCATCCCATACATCAATAGGGTAAAAAATATCCCACTGATGCCTATCCCACCATTCGGTATACACATTTATGCATCTAATGTCATCCACATCCATAATATCTATGATTGTATCTTATGCATCTAAAGGTAATGGTGCTAGATCAGCCTCAGTAGGCCTTGCATGAGCTCTTGCCCTCATTGGTACCCATGCACTCCTCACCCACACCCATGCTAATTAGGGCACATCCTATGGTACCCCAAACTATCTAGTAATGCACTCATACTAAAAGCACTCATATATTCCATCCCAGTGGTCATGTATCCAATAATTGACCCTCATGTATCATAGTTGTATTTCATCCTCTACCCACTTATGAAATCCTCTATAAGGCCTCCATATGATGTCTCATACCACCAATCCATCTAAAACCCACATATAATGGTTCATCCCATGATATTAGATAGCCACTTTGCTCATCCAATGCTCCTTAAATGGTTGTGGAGGTGCCCACTCTACCCTAGGTGATCTAATCGACTGCACAACTACTATGTTCTCATAGGCCCAACAATGCAATAAGGTCACCTTACTCACCCCAGCACTTAATGAATCCTATGTAAACCTATAGAGGTCCCTATATAGGTGGGCTAGCATAGTATTCCCCTAGAAGAATATAGTGTTGTATACTTCCACACTACGTAAAATCCTATACATCATATATGAAATAGATACTCTACTCCCATCCACAACAATAAAATATGCCAATAAAATAGCCAATCACTTTTGTAAGTTTAGAACATTAGATTGCATAATGACTGATAGTATCACATCACTATCACTACCTCTCTAATGTATACCTGAGGGCACACCAACAAAGTACAAAGATGCATGATCAATTGTATTAATACCCATATCATCTTGTACCATCACGTGCCACCCAATAATTAATAAATTTAGTATAAATACACATCTTATAGAGTCACAGTCATCTCCCTTATCAAAATTTAGAAAGTAAATGTATCCACATTTCACCTATTGCATAAGGTGGTCATCAGATGTCAGTCCCACTACACTATACCTAGTTCACACACATGACCAACCCCACCCTATCCATAATAGTTCTCTCATTAGTAGATAACCATAGAAACCTCAATGTCTCCAATCACTCTACCCTTGTATAACTCTCTCATCTACACCTTGCCCTGTAAACACTAAAAATAGTACATCTATCAATCAAAAATACCAAATCAAAAGCCAAGCTAGAACAATAGTAAAAAACAAAGAAACATCATAGAAAAATTTTGCCTCTTAGACAACAATTTTACATAAATGAAAAGAGCTCTAGATAGGAGCACTAAACCCTGAATAGGAGCATTGAACCTTAGACAAGAGTGATGAAACCTAGATAAGATCATTGAACCCTGGATAGGAGCACTAAACTACAAGATAAAAGCACCAAAAATATAAAAAAAAATCCTATGATACTTTTAAGAGATAAAAAACACCAAAATAGGCCAAAAAGCTAACAAAGACCCAATATTTTAGTTGCTTACTAGGGTCACATCACCACCATCTTGAACTTGGGTCGTCAGCTATTCAAACTGAGTCATGCTAGGTGTTCATCTCCTTGGCATTTTTCTTTCTTCGGATCTTAAAATATCAACCTATTCAATGCACAAATGAAACAAGAATCAATCCAATTTTTCAAACCATTTCCTTCCTTAGAATCATGACAATGATACCTTCGACATCACTCAAGCTTCACTCCCTTACTACCTTATCTACCTACTATAACACAAACATTTATATAGTTATATTGTACCCACACATGCACCTTGGTCATCACCAATAAAAACATGTGCCACTCTCAACAACATAATCTAATCAATCAAACAAACTTTCAATCTATTCACAACATATCAACCTTGTTCCTATTACTACACCACTAATAATCACTTTTTTCTCAATATCCTCTATCACAGATTTTTTCACTCTCCTCAAAAGGGGGCATCATTCATACTATTATTATTTTTACACTTACCCAACATACCCATCCACTCTCATAAGTGGATACACCATGGTTCTTACACATCTAGCATTCATATTATCAAATTTAGCTTAGACTGGTTGAGCTATACAGTGATTTAGATTATGTGGGTCAGTTAACATTACTTAGAACATTTAGAGGGATATACCTTTAGTTTATAGATACATAGACTATTCATATATAATGGTTATTATTATAGGGATTCATAGTGATTTTGATATAGATACAGACTCAAATACTAGATTTGGGGGCATGTACATGCTACACATCTCACACATACAGCTTCATACAACATGACATAGTTACATTAATCTAGCAAATTGTAGGCATAGTGTAGAGCACAATGTCTTGGTCTCCAATTTTACACATAAGGTATGGCAAGATATGTCATATCACATGTGGTTATATATATTCCTAGATTGTATATACGCATCACTCACATATCAAATTTGAGATCATGGCATAAATGTTCATGTTATTCATCACTCAATATTATACAAATGAAATGGTAAGACATGCCATTCTATTATTACACATTGACCAAATTTTTAGAGTACACCTAGTTGTACCTAGGTAGTCACTACATTGGACCATATGGTCATCTATAGCAATTGGTCCATTGTATTACTCAAATCTAGACTACATGAGTTTATCTGGGATAGAGGATAGACATTGGTTTTAATCCTTAGAGCACTTCTTAGTTCTAGTTCAAATATTTAGAATGAGGGTATGATATATTTTTCTCTTCATATCATATAGATTTTATACATACATATAGATCACATGATTTTGTGTGGGATAGAGGATAGACACTAGTTTTTGGCCTTCAAGCATTCCTCATCTTCAATCAAATTTAGCATAAGGGGCAAACCTTGTCCTCCTTCTCCATGATACATTGATTCTACATTTGGATTTTGTATACAGGGCATCTACTCTATGGATTCCTTCTCTCTAGGCACTATTTGGCTATCCATCTACTTCCTTGTCCAAGAAGTGAGTTAGACTATTGCAACACATTCACCTCCACATAGGTAAATTTAGATACACATTTCCTTCTTTATTTTACTCCAGTATTTCATTTCATTGCAACATTAGAATAAAATGTGAGCAAATGTATACACCCTAAATTGGTCAAGTAACCACACATATCATGTCTTTTCATAATCCTATGCACAAAAGACTCTGACTAGAAAATATGAGCCTTGTTTTCACTAGCCATGTCTTTTATTTTGCTTGTGTTGGTCTTATTTCTTACTTTTGTCATCTTTTTGCTTATTACCAGTCATCTAACACTTTTTAAAGATTCATTCAACCTCATCGAGATAGTATTCCCTATGTGAATCATATTCCCCTAGGTCTTGAGCTTATAGGATAGGAGCACCAAAATCAAACAACACCATCAGACATGGAAGTTTCCCATGTTTGGCACTCTTGTCTATATGAATTTTGAGCCCCAACGATCACTTTTCTTTGTTTAATAGGTCCCAAACCCTTCTTATCCCCTTCATTAATTTTTATTTATCTTTTTAATGTTGACCTAGCATGAATAAAGCGCCCCAAATTTAAAATAAAGAGCCTCATATATAAAGGAATTCACAAGGCATTTTATTTATATCTCTTACTACTTTGTCACACTAAATAGTTAAAATTAGTCAATAGTATAGGTCTAAATTTTGAATCACACATAGATTTGCATGCTTGATCAAGGAAGGGCCTAGGCAAAAGTTGATTCTTGCATATATTCTACATGTTGATTATGAACATTACTTAAAGGATAAATATATTTTATTTGAGACCATATCTTGAGAGTTAATATAGGTAGTGATCAAGATAGCAAGGGTTCTAGATCATTCGATCATACTTCCCCTAACCTAGTTTTTTTTCCTTTTACTTTTGATGTGTTTGTTGTCTCATGTGTGTAGTTATACCTAATGTTTTGAGAAGAAAATAGGTCATACATTAACATATAGAGGTGATCACAAAGAAATAATGACACCTATAGGACCCCAAAATTAAAAATTGATTTGGACAATAGCACCAAAATTAGACAAGAGTGACAGATGCTCCTATCTAGACAATAGTTACCAATGCTCATGTTTGAACAATAGTTACTGATGCTTCTATCCAAACTCAATGTTCCTATCTAGAGTGAATTTGAGTTGTAGATCTAAAAATAAATCTTTATTCCTGACTATTTTTAGACTGTTCTAGAACTTGTAGATGACTATTTTACCTAGATAAGTCATTTCTTTTCCTCATGTAATTAATTTGTCCAAATTGATACAAATTAGTGTTTTACTACACTTGATTATATTTTACCCCTTTATCTAGCTCTTTTATTATTTAGGAACTAAACCCTAGTTTCCCAAAAAATAATAAAACTAATAGAGAGAATAATTTTTGAATGGATGGTGATAACTTTCCTACCAAAATTATGAAAAGTAGACACGTGTCTTAGAGAAAAAAACACAGTCAAGTCTTTTGATACCATGATCATAGATGACCCATAAATTATACCACATAAACCAAAGATTTGGATTAATTAACACTAATAAAAAAAGGGTATGATAATAATAAATGGTTTTTAAAATAGAACCAAGATTCACTCTCCCTAATATACTACTGCATAAGTAAAGTTTTTTCCTTGTCCTCAAGGGGATTAATCATATTAAACTATTTGTAAATGGACTAATTAGAAAAAAGGTAGGTTATCTTCTAACCATCATTATAATGACACTCTTTTTAGACCATCATTAGTCACATAGACATAAATGAGCCCTAAGTATCAGCTATTAATGTCAAATATGACCTATCTCTATAATAATCAAGGAGGTTAAATTTTGAGAAATAAATATATTACTATCACCACATCATCCTCATGTGAGGTGGATTATTTTATGGTGTTTGAATATATACACTTTAGATAAGTCTACACAATAAATCTCACAACCTTAACTTTATGAAAACAAACAAATAATATCTAAGGCAACATGTTGTTGATATGCAAACTACACAAATATATTTTGAGATGACTCTATGAGACCCCAAACATTCTATGAGATAATATTCATGAGAAGGAATACCCCATCTTTAATTCTTCTTTTACATCAACATATCTTTCCATGCGATCCAAAGCTAAAAACTTGGTACTTAATAGAATGGGGTGAAATAAGGTATTCCAAATAAATGGAGCTGCACTTGGGCCCATTTCCTTAGCCTTGGAAATTCATTTCAGAAATTATTATAAATTTTGGGTTTCTATTTTTAATTTTACTCTTGTATGTTTATGGGGACCATAAACATACAACATATGTGTTTATGGCTTAGCTTTTTTCGTCCTAATTCTAGGTCCCTAGGGTTTTGAGTCTTAATTTGTTAGTCTCTCCCACCTATTTTTTATATGCTTACATGTTAATAAGGATCCTAATTGGAGTGTGAATTTATGACATCCATTGAATGAACATAGTGTACATGTTTGTGGTTGGGCCCTTTTGACCTAGTTTTGGGTCCCCTAGGATTTTGTGTCCCTCATAGATTTGTTTTAAAAAAAATTGGCCTCTCCTACATGTTGTGTGTTGGTTTACATGCCAATAGGCTCCTAATTTGAATTAGAGAAGTATATAAATTCATTTATGGCATACATTGAATGAACATAGTAAATTAATTCAAGCATTTAGAGTAGGCATTCAAGAATCTAAGGAAATATAAAGAATTTTAGAAGAAATTATGCATTCTTTAAAGAATTTAAAGACATAGGATAAACTACATTATATGTGGCTTATTGTTTTTGATATTGAGAAATATAGAATGGATTGATTAGTATTTAATTCTTAAAAACCTTATTGACCTTAAGCACATTCATAAAACAAAGTTTTTGCTTATCCTTTGCATTTTTAACTACCTTATTAGGGTTTTTAAATAGATCACTTTCAATGAGATATAAATGAAATTTTAGAAAGGTGAGTGAGAATTTTAGAGGCCAAGACCTAGCGAATAGAGTTTTCAAATCAGTTTCTTTTTATCTAATATTCTATACAAACATGAAGTGTGTGGTTCTAGTTTACCAGAATCTTCAAATGTATGGTTTTGGTGAAGTTCCTAGGTCATTACAAGTTTTATTAGTTCTCAATGTCCTTCCCTTAAAAACCTAATTCTATTGTTATCTTGTGATGACCATTTCTAAATTTTCTCAAAAATAAGATATTCTTCTAAAGGGTAAGTGTAGAAAGATGGTGAATAAAAAGGGACCTACCCATGGACATTTTTTTCCTAAAAATTGAGAAATATGAACTTCTATAGATAATTTGAAATGCATACACCCAAAAATTTAATATGGTATAAGAACGTTAATTTTAGCATTTCAATTCTAGTTTCCAAAACACTATTTTAAAAAAATGGTTAAGTATAAATAGGTCAAACATCTATATTTGAAGAGGGACTCCTATTTATTTAAGAAAATAAAGTGGATAACTGATCATGTGACTTCTCATTATTTGAGCATCATTTAATATTATTTGAAACCCTTTCGTAAAAATTTAGATTTAGATCATCTAGTTTATGACCTATTTTTTAATAATTTTTTAAAGAATATTTTTTAGTAATTTTACAATTAAATAAATCTCAAAAATTGATAAAAAAAATAGATAGCCGGTCATGCGGCCCCTCTAACTATCTCAAAAATGATTTTTTTTGAATGTGTGTAGAATTAAGCCTAGTTTGTGACCATATATTATTTTTTGCATTTGGATCAATGAAAAATATATATATATAAACATATATAGGCATGTATATTTGTAACATTTAGTGGCTTAAAAAATATATAGTTAGAAATTAACATAGATGAAAACCTTAAAATAGTCCAAAATTTTAAAAAATCATATTTTTGGAAAGAGGAGAGCATGCTCATCATTTACATTTATATTTTCATATTTATATTCTTTATACTTTAAATTTATTTTAGTAAATATAATAAATTAGGGTCACTCTGTATTCGATAGAATTGATCTAACAACTACACACCTTACAATGTGGGTGATAGTTATTTAAAATCCAATCTAGTTAGTACATAAGGTATGTTTAGGATTTTATTATTGGACCTAGGGATTTCAGCATATAAATTTTATAATTTATATCCATTTTTGGTAAATATATATTCATTTTGTAGGTTTTATCACCTTCTAGATTGTTTACTAGCATTTCTAGGTGTCTTAGGTTTGTCAAAATTAAAGTTTACAAACCAATATACACCCAAACACTCATATATTCTAATTTTACTTATGAATAAGTCCCTTATAGAAAAAAAATGACACAACAACACCATAATCATTTAAAACTATGGTAAATAGGGCTAATTTGGGCCACATTTAGGCATGGTCACCCTAATTCAATTTTAATTTATGTTAAAGTGGTGTGCAAAAGAAAACGTAGGTTAGATTGGTTACCCATGCACACCCATCTACCCATTCATGCCAATTTAAATTGTGAACAAATCAATTATAGGCCAAAATTGACATAAAAACATTGTATCCACTTATGACCAAGGTAAATGCAAACAATGGGCCCACCACATTAATACAACTCATACATAATGAATCCCACTCAATGATGTCAAGTAGTTAAATCCAACTATCATATTAATAGGGTAGGAATTAGCCATCATGTCATGTTACCCACACCCATTTCATTATGTATCATATCAATATCATGAAATACATATAAAGATGAAATTTCTCTATTATATGATATGGATATGTATTACATCACAAAAATCATTCAGTCCATGTTGGGAATTATGCACATTGGGTCAATTTGGTCATACCATACATATTACATATGTAATGTAGTGGCATTGATCATTGATAGACTTATTTATTCATTGATATACTTATTCAATGGATAGAGTGAACTAGATATAACTGATAACATTGATAAACATTGGTCCATATATCTATTCACTCTAAATCTATATTTAAACCATTTATAGGGTAAGGTTTCCAATATATATTTTTTCAATCAAACTATATACTATGTTAATGCTAATGAAACTCCCTCATCTACCCTCATTTTCCCTAAATAGACCTTTATCAACCCTCATCATCCTTCATTATCTATAATTACTCCCTCATCACCCCTCATCATCCCTCATCATTCTTATTCACTCCATCATTATCCCTCATCATCCCTTATAGTTCATAGTCACACATTCATTAGCCTTAATTATCTCTTATCATCTCTAAACACTCTCTAATAAACCATTATTATCCATCATCAACTCTCATCATATCTCATCATCCCTAATCAATCCCTTATTTACCCTCATTTTCCATAAACATACCCTCATCATCCCTCATTGTTCCTAATCACTCTCTCATCATCCCTTGTCATACCTAATCACTCCCTAATTAACCCTCATCATCCCTCATCATCCCTAATCACTCCCTCATTGTCCCTCATCATCCCTCATAGTCCCTAGTCACAACCCTCATCGATCCTCCATGTCCCTCATTGTCCTAAAACACTTCCTAATCAACCCTCATTTTTCCTCATCATCTATAATCACTCCCTCATCAAACCTCATCATACATCAGCATCCCTAATCACTCCCTTATCTACCCTTATTTTCCCTAAATACACACTCATTAACCCTCATCATCCATCATCATCCCTAATCACTCCATCATCACTCCTCATTATACCTAATCACTCCCTAATTAACCCTCATCATCCCTCATAATCCCTAATCACTCCCCCATTGGCCCTCATAATCCCTCATAATCCCTAGTCACACCCTCATTATCCCTTATTGTCCCACATCATCCCTAAACACTCTATAATCATCCCTCATTATCCTCCATCCTCCTTATTTACTCCCTAATTGACCATCATCATACCTCATCATCCATAAACACTCCCTCATCACCCCTCATAGTCCCTAGTTACACCCTCCAATACATGTCTGGTGGGTGTAATGGTTTCTTGCTTATGCCCAATCATACCTAGTCACTCCTTTATTTATATAGGTTAGAATTCCCCATCTCCTTTCAATATATGGCTCGATCAATGCCCCTTATCCTTTCTCTATATAGGTGATAGTGTCGCCTATCTTGGTTTTTAAGCATTTCTTGATAATGACCGATCTCTTATTTTTAAAGCATTCATGGATAGTTCCCCTCCCCTTTATCCCTTAATATAATAATAACCCCTCTACTAATTTTTAAGCAGATTATTCACCCTCTCCTTTTAATTTATGTTTTGGGTATTAAATCATGTATTCAATTAGGTATCAATTATTAAAGATATGGTTACGTAAGATATATATGACCAGGGCTAGATATGGGTATCAAGATCAAGATATGGCTTGGGTATTTAATTAGGTAGAGAATACTCAAGAAGGTAGTTCAAATTAAAAAATATAATATAATTTCAAATAAAATTCAAATTAGTGAAGACCATCCAAGTACAAACTTCATCATAATATCATTAAAATATATATTATCATATCATAAAGAGAGAGAAAAACACACACTTATATACCATAAAAGACATTAGGAACTCATTCTTATTCTAGGGAAATGAGTAAAAAATAAGTTGTCTTAAATTCTAATCCAATCCTTCTCACACCATATTAGTTTCACTCTAATGGCACTAATAGGTTTAGTATCTTGAAAGAGTGCATTCCATGGTTAGATTATAGTCTAGATTAGTTTGGTTGATTATGTTGGTATCAGTTCATTAATCATAGATCAAGTAATTATTCCTTGCACATTCAATCTTCTACCTCTATGACTCCTCCAATGTATGATAAGTGTGTTTGTTCTACCATTTTTTAATTCTCCTAGACATACATAACCTTTGATTTCCACTCCATGGGCACACTCTAATATTGAAATTCCTAAAGGAGGCAACAAAATGACCTTCATTCCATTCTATTTTAATATTTCCCCCTTGCATAGCCCACTTTATCCATTCTATATACTTTCAAATACACCCATAGGCTACCTTATGGGGAGTGCAATTCCCTTCATTGCATAGTTCTTGTGTACTATGATTGGTACATCATCTACATAAAATCTTTAATACATATAGAGGATTACAACTTTAAATTTTGATTTCAGAATAAACATCTTGTTTGTATCTAAAATCTGAAATACAATATTATCTCATATCTTTTGTGATTATATTTACTATTAAACAAACATAAACAAGTATATTTTTCCAAATTTAAAGATTAGAATTCCTTGACTAAAAGTGAAAAAAATCGAATAATTTAATTCAACAAAAGCCCACCTTACATGATTTGATACATGTTCTAAAATAGATAATATTTGTGGTAGTCTACAGTAGGATCAAACTAGTGATGCATATGTTCTATTAGGTGGCCATATCCATTAGCACATATATTTATCTGCACAATAATAGGTTATCTTTATACATTCCTTAAAAATTGAAATTCCACTTCATCATAGTTAAACTAGTCTAATGCCAAATGTAATCACATAAAAACATTAACATGAGTCATCTCTTTATAATAATGTAGGATTCTTTGGAACCAATTTCCACTTTGTTGGACACAACATTTGTTGTTGGATATAGTTCCAACGAGGTTCCCATAACTTTTATTTTGTGTCTTTGTAAAATTTAGGGTTCAAGTTTTCCTTTAAGTCAAATAATTGTAAGGAAAAATTTATGAAGTGTTGTATTCCCCTCCACATTTAAATTACACAATGTAACACATGGAATATTGTGCATGTCATTTAGTTTGGATGATGTAATTCAAGGAATATTTTCCATGTGCAATAAAAATGGAAAGGAATATGTTTTTTATTATTAGTAAAATTAGGTTTTTTAAACAAAACTCAACCTTTATATAATAAAAAGTTTGGATAACAATATTAGAAATGTAATAAAATTTTCAAAAATAACATAACCATAGAAGTAGTTATTGAATAGTTACTCTACACTCAATGAACATTAACATGTAGTAGATAGAGACACTAAGGATATAAAATAAAAAATCTCCAAACTCAAACCTCCATCTGTCAACCAACAAATATATGCAAGAACAAGCAAAAAAGGTTATCCAAGAGAACTAATCCAAAGGACAAAGGTCCAAAGAACAACCATATGTTATACTGATTCTTCTTCCTTGATGAGAAATAATATTATCCAATGTCCATTGCATTCCATCGCACATTGAATTCATCACTTCATCTCTCAATAGCTTTGTCTCAGACCTACAACCTTTATTTTTTAAATTAGGTCCCACATTAGTAGGGAATTATGAAAACAAAGGTCTAGGAGGGGAAGAAGCATCCTTAACTAATTAAGGGGAGTTAGAGAAATAACAAGGGTAGAAAAAACCTTGGGATCCTACTCCAAAAGACCCACTCAAACTTGAGAAATTAGAAAAGGAGGATGAAATAATTTATCATGATTCTGCCATAAGAAGTTCTAGTCTGAAGTCCTTTCTTTCTTTTTCCAAACCTGTTGGCTATGAGAATGCAAGATCTCACAAAGCCTAAAAGGACATCCCACAATCTAATGCCCTAAAATGGAAAGGAATATTAGTGTGTGCCATTGAGGATTATTATAGCATTCACTTTTTTAAGATACATTAATCATTATTTTCAATATTATTCAATTATTAGTCCTAAAGTATTTTAGTCATAACTTTCAATTAGTATTTAACAATTTATAAATCAATTTTTATAATTTATTTTTGTGTAATTATTAATTTTAAAAAATAATATTTTATTTTGGTACTTTTAATACTTTAGTTCGCTACATGAATTTATTCAAGTTAAACATTTTCAATCTCTGAAATGTCTAGTAGGTTATAAATATCAAATCAAAGTTTAAGACAATGCATAAATCTTTCCAATTCTAGACTTCTAGAATATCAAAACACCAATTAAGTATGATCATTATTTATCCATTTATACTTGTTTTGTATAATCTAAACTTATTTCTTTATCTTCTTATTATTATTTGATTAATTGAATCAATATGAATTATGTACATTAATAGACATATTATTAAATTTATTAATTACAATAATTTACATGTATTATTAAAGATGTAGTTTACATCTTGCATTTGATCCCTCAAGGATGAATGAGTGAATTTAATACTCTTAAATGGATTTATGAATGGACAAAACATCAATAAATATTGATTGATTATAATTTATCACACATAAAAGAAATAACAAAGAATACAATTTATTTTCTCATGTGTGAAGGAATTCATTAGACAATAGTCATGTTCATGGGGAAAGGTTTTATAATCTTATAGGGCACTCTAATATGGGAGTTGGGATCCTATAATTTTCCAAAAAAAATCAAAATAAATGTTAAAAATTCATAAAAACATATGTAATTAATGCCCTTTCATGTTTTACTTTATTTTACACCCATTATTTGATTTATGTTGGTATTTGTATCTGTAAAAGATAAATAGGAAATTATTTAGTTGATGATGGAATCTAAGGGATAAGACACAATAGTCATGAACCCTAACTTTTTGCCTACATGGGGCCTATACCATGCCACATCAACACATAAAATTGATGTCAATGGATAGCTTAACACTTCTACTTTATGATTCTATATTTCTAATATCTGATGTGGTAATATGAACCTATGGTTTCAATTGTTGTGCAAGGGGTCATTATAGTGTCATTTCAGAGGTTAAATCAATCAACAATGGTAACAACCCCTATAAAAATCAAAGTGAGTACCAAATTTTGGGCATTTAAACTCTACTTAATAATACATAACCCATGAAATGAATGTATCTAGTTTGATGTCACCATGAATTAATGCCTCACCACCTTAAATTTATGCCCCACTGGCTCACATTAAATGATCCCATCCACATTCTATTTGACATAGACATTATCACTTATTCATCCCAATTTCATTACATGTTCATTGTTGTTGAAGGGAAGAGGAGATGAGGGTTTGGGATATGACATGGGGGAAAAGTAGAAGCCAAGACATAGAGAAGAGTAGAAGCTGAGATGATATGATTTTCATCACTTTTTATCATTGCTTACAAGTGAGATTTTTCATATCTCACTAAGGTTGTAAGTCAAATGGTTAAAAAATATTAATATGGCTTTGAATATTTGTGAAAAAAAAAATTGTTTATCTCTACCAATCATTCTATGAAATCTTTAACTATAGTTAAATTCAATGTAGTCAATCTATGAATCATTCAAAATGAGTAATTTTGGCATAGAAGTTTTAATGATAGTCTAAAGTTATCATGTGTAGTAAATCCCTATTAAATCTTCAATTAATAGTACTCATCCCATGTTATGCATGTCTTCAGGTCAAGTTGAAAAAACATTTATACCTTCCCAACCTACATTTAAGACCCAACATCTGGCATTGAAGGAGCCCATCCCTACACTATTTCACACCAACCAATTTTCACCTTTGTCCCCATCACTTTGCATGTGTGTTGTTATTCAAAAAAATAACTTGTGGAGGTTTTGTGTGAATAGTAAGATGTTGGGAAGAGAACAAGTTAAACCCCAACCTACTTTGTAACTGGTATTTTCTTTCGCCATTTTTAAGTGTTATTTTCCTACTCTCTCTACTTCTAAGTTATATTTCCCTTATCTCTTTGATTCTAAGTTTTATTTGTCTACTCTCTTTACTTTTTCCATTTCTAAGTGTTATTTTCCTACTTTATTTTCCTATTCTCTTTACTATTTTCAAAGCCATCTTGATTTTCATTGTTCTTCGCTTGCCATTGCTACTTACAGGTGAGGTTTTTTATATCTCACTAAGGTTAAGATCCAAATGGTTAAATAAATGTGAATATGGCTTGGAACATTTGTTAAAAAATAAGTAATTTTTTGGAATCTTTTTATGAATTCTCATAATGTAGTAATTTTAGTTTAATTCAATGTAGTTGATCTATAAATCATACATAATGAGTAGGTTTGATTCACATCTACCCCATATGGACTGAAAGCAATGGTTTTTTTAGTATTTTAGGTTTATTTATTTTACCTTATGATAAACTAGTCTCATAAAAATGAATGGCCATTTAAAAGTTAATTTTTGTAATAGGTGGCATTTATGATTTGAATTTTCTAATTATAATCCTTTATTATTACTAAATAGGTTTACAATGAATAATATTGTAGAAACAATTAATTGAAAAAATGAAATTCATATAAATAAGTTGTTGATTTATTTATATGAATTGCATTCATACAAATATCATACTATTATACATATATTGGGACTGCACGCATAGCATAGGTTGAGTGTTATTAACTAAAATTTTAAATATACACTTTTGGTGCCCACTAATTTTTTCTATTTTGTGAATTTGATTATCACTGATACATTTGTCCTTAAAAAGGTTCTATAGGGACCCATTGCATGGTAATCATAACCTTGGCACTGTACATGCATGCAATTATTTTATCATTTTTTTGAATGCACTGTGAGAATATTATCTTATTGATTATAATAATAAATTCACCCTATAATAAATTGAATGCACTAGTGAGAACAATTTCTTGTCAAATAGAAGAAGCAATCAAAGTCATCTTATGATAAAGGATATTGTAAATAATATCCACTACAATAAGGTGACTTTTAATGCTCTTGATAATGAATGAAAAGCTCCATGGTTTCCATCAAAAAACCACCTCTACTCTTTTCTTCAACACAACACATTTAGGTGATAATTATTATGAATTGCATCTTTCAGCAAATTTTTCATTACTAAGAGTTTTCAGGTTATAATTACATGTAGTCTAATAGTTATATGGTTTTTCATTGGTAATTTTGCCACTGCTACTAACTAAAGATTTACAAGTGATAATTTTTAACCTCACTAAGGCAATTAGCCAAAGTGTCATATGGTTTGTAGTTAATTATTTCAATTTTGTAGTTAATTATTTTATTTGGTGAAGCATGAATAATGTTGTAATATGAATCATTTTCATGAATTTAATTCTTTCAAAAAAATATTTTTTAGTTATTTGTATGCATTAATTCTTTCGTTAATCATTTTTCAATTCAATATAAACAAATTTATGCCAATGGGAATCATAAAAGTGTTAGTAGGAGCCAAATATGGGGCATTTAAACTTTAGTTGGTAACATTCATTCCATGTTATGCATGCATCCTATTCGAAGTTCTAAAGCAATAATACTTCATCCTATTATGTTATGCATGACCCTATTTGATATTGGCCTTAATATACAAAATTTAAAAGTGTTTTTAAGCATGATTAATCCTTGGAATAAACATGTTTCTATGATTTAATTTGGCATAAATAAATGTTATTTGTATGAATTTGTATGAATGTAATGCATACAAATAAATAATATGATTTTTTGTATGCAAGTGATTGTTGTTACAATATTATTCATGTAGCATGTCATCTATTACACAAGTTAACTTTAAATGATCAGTAATTTTTGTAAGCCACAATGACTCATTCTGAATGAGTCACAGATCAACTACACTAAATTAAACTATAATTACTATAGATTCATAGCCTTGATGAGGTATAAAAACCCTCACCTTTAAGTAGCAATGGATAAATAAAATCCAAATATTTATCTTATTTAAAAACACTAGTACAGATCGAGAATGCTTTCCTGAAAGCTCTACTTGATTTGGCATACAAAATCTTTATGTTTGCCAAGTTTTAGACATGCACCCAGTTCACCATTTTTGAAAAATTAAAAAATAAATACTTTCACTCCATGAGAGGTACATATAATCCCAAGAATTAACCCAGAACTATAAACTAAATTAAACTACAGTTAGTATAATTTAAGAATTCACAAAATGATTCACTAATTAACAAAATTATTTATTTTTTAACAAATATTTGAAGCCATATTCATATTAAAAAAATTATGTGAAGGCTAAACAAAATTGAATGATGCATTATATAAATTGGCTAAACTATATAAATTAGAATGATACATTGTATAAATTATAGAAAAATGAAATAAAAGTCTATAGAAATTATGTTTTATACTTTTCTAACATAGTTTCGTCACATTTTTAATTATAATTTATTGTTTAAAAAAAATTTAATTATGACTTTAATAATTTGGTGAACCTTACATATTTTGATCAACCATGCAAGGACTTTGACTAGAGCGGTAATGAATGTCTAAGGACAAACAAATAGAAGATAAGGTGGATCTATAGTTTGACATAATTTTTTTTGAAAATGATAGGTTATTTTCAAAGTTTACACATGTATTAATTTGATAGGATTCTGACTTGTTATAAAAGATAAAAGGACATATTTTATTTGACAAGCAATATAAAATATATATTATTGAGCTCAATATTTACATTTATCCATACAAAACTCACACTAAGATAATCATAGTTGAAATATTATGTACTAATAATAGTACAATATCTTGTATACAGGTTTAATATTTTATATGAATCAGTATAGAATACCAATGTTTAAGTATTAGATATAAATGTATTTTTAATTAATTAAAACATATCTACTTTTAATTTAAAAATATGTGTAAGAGTTGGATTCCACACCCTCAATTACCCTCTCAACTATTAGACCCACTCAACTATTATGTCCTCACTTTTAATGAGAGAAATGAACTTAGAAGGCACAAACTCCAAGTGTTGATTCATTCCTATCATACTCTCCCATCTTTAATCTCATGGACTATTACTACTTCTTCACATTAGGTGGTTATGGGCACTTTCCACCTTGTTATTGGAGAATCCCCTTTGGATGATGTAATTTTATAGAAACTTTTCCAAATCCAACTTGTTCCATTCCATGGAAACTTATTATGCTTTGGATTTTTTCATATACATCATTCAATTTTGCTATTGAGATTTATTTTATTTAAGTGTAAAATGACTAGGTTTCTATTTAATTTAACTCTCTAAAATGATCCATCTTCAAAGAAGAAGAAGAATTAATCACCTTCTTAATTATTTTATATTATTTCTATAAATATTAAGGTTAAAATAAAAATATTCCTATTTTTTATTGGAATTTATTTGTATATCTATTATCAAAAAAGAATACAAAGTATAAGTATAGTTAAAACAAAAAAGTGCTCAATCAATATTCATATCCCAAAATTAAGTACGTGTAACATCACTAGAAGGAGGATGTGTTAAATCATCTTTGGGAGGAAAAACAACACAAGAAAAAGGATTTCTTGACAGTGGATCAAAAACCACCCATCCAACATGACTACAATCTAGCAAAGCCAATGGCACAAACATACCCCACCTAGGTAGCGAAGGCACAATAATCCTAGTTTGATCACCATCATGCACTAGGGAAGTCCAATAAAAAATTAAAGAATATGCTTTATCACATGGTTGAGGACTCTATCTCCTCCACTAAAGAGGGGTGAAGCAATAACTACATGAGCAAATTCACAAACATCTAGGCACTATTAGTTGAGAACCTTATGGAAACATATTTAGGACCCTACTCATAGTGTTTATATCAGTCTCCCTATAGTTGAGAAGCTATTGTGAATGTTAAAATTCTAATTAAATTTTATAGGTATGTGTTAGAATATGGAAAAAGGTGAGGTGTGCACATAAACTTTATCATTAATGGAAAATTCTTGAAAAATAACCTCATTATTAAATATATAACAAAATTCTTAGATTTTCAAAGCTAATCAAAGAGAATTAAATATCTAAATTATTCCAAATATATGCAATGTATGGTGGCTAATTAGAATGATCTCAAAACAAATTCATCCTTCTCTTGATGGGTTTCATGTGTAAAGTAAAAAATATATTGTAAATATATTGCCATGGTTCACAAACATGAGGGAAAATCAAGGATAAGTGTTTGAAGTTCTTGGGTCTACAACATGCATGGCACTTGGGATGAGGAACCCCAATGTCAGGGATCTTTTCTCATAGTGGTATACCTTGATATAGTAAACACCATAAAAAATGATCAATATTGGACTCTATTTTAAAATCCCATGTCCATTTAATATGGGTAAGTGGCCACATCCAAGAAGAAGAAACAAGAATCCACTGACTATTTAACTTGCCAAGACTAAGGAGAAGGGACTCATAATTTTATGTAACAAATTTGGTGAGTAATGCTTAAAATGCACATCATGGTTCTAATTCTTACATTTCCACCATGAAACTAGTGGTTGAAGGCCACGCTTATGCATCATAACATCTAGTATAAGCTCCTAAATGTGCAATTGAGAAGGCATATCAAAAGAAAATATATTATACTTTATTTTAAAAATGGACCATGGAGTCCAATCTTGAGAGGATACATAATCTCTTAAATTGTGTAAATGCCTTTCTTGAATAATTAGAGGGCTTTAGTCCTAGGAGTTTCAACAAGTGGAAGGCTACTGCTAGACATAATGGGGAACCAACAAATATTATGGTCATTGAAATATTTAGACAAAATATCAACCCATATCCAACTTATTCTAAAAATAGTTTAACATTTTAAAAGGATTTATAGATACTTTTTGCCACCAAATACCCCTCATTTATAACAAGGCCATAGATAATGAGCAAATTATGCATTCTAATATTCTTCCAACTAGCCTTGCAATAAGGAAACTCTGTAGATATACAATGCCAAAGTAGGTATTTTTAGGATTTGGGGTCATTAGTGTTATAAAAAACCCTTTTGGAACACAAATAAATACTATTTATTACTATGTTATTAATGCCCATAACTTGTTTAACTTGTGAGATGCAACAAACATTCCAAGCCACTCTATGTAAATCCCATGTTTGCTTGACATTAGCCCAAATAAAATTGATAAGTATTTTAGTGAGATTATCATAGGAATATTTAGAGGTCAGCCAATAATAAAATTAGTAGACATGAGTGACAACAATAATTTTAGTGCAAATTTAAAATTTTATTGTAAGAGACAAGGGTTTTTTAATCAAGTCAGTAGTTTTATTTTCAACTCATATGACACATATTACCACAATTTAGAGGAGGAGATATCAAAGACAAAGGGAATGCCTAAGAATTTGAACCGCTCCCATTTGTTGATCTATTTCCACTATAAATTATTAAATGAATCTAGGATATGTATCATACTTTGATCGAAGCATTGGGTTTTCACCCACTACAAACTTCACTTGAAGGTTGTGCTAAATATGTGAAGGCAAGCCAATGCTTATTTGAAAGAAGCTTCATTTTCTGCAAGAATAAGGAAGGATTCATCAACAAAGTGGCCCTAAATATGTTGACTCTTCCTATTAGGAAGCATAATTCCTTTGATAAACCCTTAATCAACACTGCAAGAAAGAATATAGATAAAATATTTGGCAATTAAAATGTAAAGTTTAGATGTTAATGAGCATCCTTGTTCAATATAACTTAATTTAAGGTTGAATTTCTCAAACTTGCATCCATTCCTAGTTAAATAAATTGATGCATGATCAGATAATGACTATTTAGAAATCCAAAAAAAACTTATTTTTATACTGCAAAAAAACTAATCCAAAAACCAAAAATAATAATTCTTAAGAAATAATTATAATTTATTATTTCTATTTGCAATACTTAAAATGTTAAAATTAAAAAATAAAGCATAATTTCAAGTAAAATTCAAGTTGGAAAAGACTATCCATGTACAAAATTCATCATAATATCATTAAAATATATAATATCATAGAAAAAACTTATATGTATAATATATATACACCATAAAAAGCCATTAAGAACTCATTCTTATTGTGGCAAAATGAATAAAAAGCAATTTGGCTTAAATTCATGTGATTGAAATTTTGAGCAAAATGGATTTGATTATGTGATTACATCAAAAGCACTCAAAATGTCACTCCACTAATTAAGATCTAGAGCCATTAGGATAAAATGCAAATAGATGAATGAAAATTCAAAATAACACTCTAATCCTAAAGCTAATTGCTCTAAACCATGATCAAACAAATAAAAAGACTAAAGGATTTGGATTGAAATTACCTTAGACTCAAATTTGTTGTATTATGGTAGCTTGATTCATTAACTTGGATGGACTAGTTGATCATATGGACATAAAAACTCTATGGATTCAATAGTTTCTTATGATTGCTAGTTATTTTGGCCATGGAAGAGTCGCTTTTATAAATAAGCCAAGGAGGGAAGATCTATGGCTCACGTTCAAAGTTGATCCATGAAGTTCAAGGAGGAATATCCAAGGAAATAAAAATTCCTTAGAAGACTCTAGAATAGATTCTTCTATAGAGGAGGGGCCAAGTTATAGAAGATTTTATAATTGGAGAATTATAGAATCTCCTTAGTGGATAATTAAGATTAGTGAGAGATTAGGAAAGGTATTAGGTTGGTGATTAGGGATTAGTGGTGTAGGAGAGCCTACGAGTAGGCTAATTTACGTGGGTAAATGGATCATGGGAATTTTAAATTCTCTAATAATAGATAATAGAGATTAGGATGCGATAAGACATGATTTAGAAGGATTAATTGATTGGTGGGGTAGAAATAAGGTTAGTGAATGAATAAATGATGAGGGGGATATTAGATAAATGACTAAGATTAGGGTAAAGGGGATAAATTAGTGGGATTAATTAGAGTAATTAAGGTGAGAATAATTTAGTGTATAAATTTTGCCCCTTTTTGAAAGGGCATTTTGAGATGATGAAATGGAAGGAGTAATGGTATTTAAAATAAAAACCATGTCATAGATGAAAGTTAGTAGCTATGATGCCTCCTCAAAGGGGCATGTGGAGAAGAATAAGATGGATGGTCACTTAAAAGGGGAAATGAAGGGTGGGATGCAATGGATAGACAAGGGGATGGGATGATAGATGTGAGATAGATGTTGAAGAAAATTAACTCGACCTAAATAGTGAGATACAAAGGGATGATTCCCCAAGAAACGACATATGTGCACAGAGTGGAAACTATATTTTCATGATTATAAACACACCCCAAGGGGGAATCAATCATAACATGGTGATCATAGGATAAAAGTCCATAAGCTTTCAATGTATCCCAAGCATGGATGAATGATAGGGAGAGTTGTAAGCCAAGATAAGACAAGTATTTGATAAGATGAATGATGAGTGTAGCTCAATGCAAAATTTGAGTGATATGATAAAAAGGATGAGAGAGAATAAATGGTATGATTGAGTGACCAAAAGATGATAGCAAAGAATTGGATTACAATGCATCAAATCAATGAGCCATGATGTGATTAATAATGATGATGCCCCTCAAAAGGACACATGAAAAGGAGAAATAAATGGTAAATTGACCAATTACTGATGATTAACGGCATAAAATATGGATGTTGTGCTTTTTTGGGCCCAACTAACAGGTGTGGGCAATTGACAAAAAATATTAAGGAGATGAGTGTGGGGATGGTGATTGATCAATAGACTGATTGATGAATGATTTATATTATAGATCAAGAATCTAATTGATGAAATATATGAGGATGATGAGTGACATGAGATATGTGATGATGGATGATGAGTAAAGAGGTGAGGGTGACCAAGCTATTCTTGGGTACTAAAAAAAGTATCCAAGTGTTGTTACATAGTCTAGAAAGACCTCATGTCGATGTAATTCTAAATAGATAATAGATGATAAGATAGATGAGAGGATAATGATGATGATGATTTGTGATTAGAGGATATGACTTAGATGATGATATGAGGATTATGAGGATAAAATATTGGATTTTAGTCATATGGGTTGAGAGGATTAGATTAGTGATGGGAATAACGATTATTATATGATTAGATAAATGATGAGGGTGTAGGTGATCAAGCCATCATAGCTGTCATAAGGATCATCATGGTCTAAGAAATTTGATAAATATAGCATGTGGTATTTTTCCCCATGATATAAGTATTACTAAGGGGTTGTTATTCCAAAGTGCATGGGCAAATAGTGAACTCTACATCATCAAGGGCACTTATAAGCATTATTGTAGCTTTGGTGACCTCATAGCATACTTTTTTATTTCTTAATTGAAAAAAAGAGACACAATGCAACACAAACTCAAAATATAAAGACAATCAAATATTTACATGATAAAAGACATCCAAATAATTCAAACAAAAAACAAGTAAGACACACAAGTTTCTACATGCAATGTCAGTGTGTCTTGTTAAATTATCCTAATTAAAGTCAATGGGATCATTGATTGGATTATGAATTGGACTAGGATGAACATGATGTGAAAGTGGATTGAGGATATAGATTTGTATAAGATATAGACATAGAGTATACTTGGATGTGGATTAACAGGGTATGGATTTGGGATTAGAAACTGGACCATGTATGAACTTGGAATAGACTAGAGACTTGGATTAAGATAAGGATTTGGATAAAGATATGAATTTGGATTAGACTATGGACTTAGATTAGGATAAGTCTGATGAAGACATAAGATAAGACAACTAGGATGTTGGGACAAGGCAAAATGATAAGATGGATGAGAATTTATATAGGAGGACTGGGATACACAACACCCATGACAAGACAACAAATTATAACTCAAACATTTTTGGAATTTTGTGGATTTTAGGTTTTTTGGGAATATTTCATTTTTTAGGGATTTTTGGGATATATATGTACACTATACAAATGGGGTTACTAGCAAAGGTAACACCAAGCCTAGCAAATAGGATAAGGATGTAATAATGGATGGTATGATAAAAAGAAGAAGGTGATTCTAAAAAGGGGATGAGGACCATGAGAGAATGGACTAAGGATCCCAATGACCAAATCATGAAGGAACCATATTTTTAGTTACCTGAGTGCCCATTAGAGGATATGCCAAAATCATTTTGGATAATTTCTCAAAACCTCTTCCTCTCCCTTATAAATGTCAAGATAGGAAGGATTGAAGAATATGATGCATGCTATGATGGTTGAAGATGGGTAGGAATAATGGACCATGGGGTAATATAGATAAGGATGACATAGATGGGGATTGATAAGGGATATGAAATGGGTGGATTTTTTCCCCAAGTGTTGAGGTACAATGTAAATAATAGATGATTTTACCATGACGTTGGAAACTAGTTTTCATCATGGTACTTTCCCAAAGTGCTAGAAGATTTCTTTTCACCATTATATGAATGATTTAGATTTCATTTATTTATTTATTTTTATTTTTTATTTTATTTTTTTATTTTGTTTTTTTTTTTTTGAAATTTTTGATTTTTTTGACTTTTTGGCCATCTCGATTTATTAGAGGTGGGTGAGATTAAGATGTAGACATTTATGCAATTTTTAGCTGACATATGTCCTAGATATATAAGATTCTAGGATCAAGTTATTTTTATTGGATGGATTGATGTCCATGTGACTTTTATTTATTTTTTGTTATGACCCTCTAGATATCTAGGCCAGGTGTCTTTGTCACCCCTATAAGAGACAATATTACCCAGGAAGGTGAAGGGAGATATAAACTAGATTAGTTCTTGATGTTGATGGGGGTATATTTCACTTGAATTAAAGATAGGATCATAAGAGGAGTGTGTGATGGGTGTTTTGGGATCAAGACTAGCAGTCACACACATCGTTGAAGACGTTAGACATTCCACCTTTGATTGATGCCATTTGACAAAAGATTTTAAGAGATCCAAGACCTTTGGACTAAATGAGTCTTTGATCTGATTATGTGAAGTATTACCATCCATATTGGTAGGGATTTTGACATTATCATTATTTTTAGACTTGATTATATCTTCATTGTCCCCTAGTGCTTAACTTTGGGCTTCACCAAAGGAGATTGATTTGTGTTTTATTATTTTTGGGAAACTAGCATTTAGTTCCTAAAAAATAAAGGATCTGGATTAAAGGATAAAATCTAATCAAATATAGTAAAATATAGATTTATAGTAATATGATCAAATCAATTACATAGGGAAAATAAGTAACTTATCTAGAAAAATAGGCTAAAATAAATGACTTAGAGGCTAAAAATTGTTGTATAGGACTATGGAAGTGTCATGAATATGGATATATATTTTGTTAGATGAAAGGATAGGAGTTCCAAAAATGAGACACTTTGGGGTTTCGCATTGTTGTCCACTCCAGCCACTATTATCCAAACTAGTCACAGAGACCTAAATTTTCTAGGTTCTTTACATTATTCCTATGTGAGCCTACCTATGTAATCTTGGGTGTTGAATGTAAACACAATTTGTTGTAGATATGTTTTAATATTCAAACCCTAGGTCTATCTACACACATGAAACAACAAACACATCAAAATCAAAAGGGGTAAAATTGGGTTAGGGAAAGTATGATTGCGTGATCTAGAACTCATGGTGTCCTGATTGTTACCTACATTAATCCTCAAGTTACGGTCTCAGATCAAATGTAGTTGTCCCTTAGGGAACATGCATAATCAACACACATGGTAGATATAAGAATGAACTTTTTCCTAGGCCAATCCTTGATCAAGCATGCAAATCTATGTCTGATGCAGAATGTTGAGCTATATTATTGACTAATTTTTAATTATTTATTATGCCAAAATAGTAAGTGCTAGATATAAAATGCCTTGTGAAGTCCTTTATATAGGAGACTCTTTATTTTGAATTTAGGATAGTTATTCACATTAGTAGACATCAAAAAGATAAATAAAACTTAAGGGGGGGAGAAGGGTTTAAGACCCATTAAGCAAGAAAAAATGGCCATTAGATAATAGCACTAAGTAGGACAGGAGCATCAGGCACTGTAGTCTTATATAATTTTGTTATTCGAGACTCAAAAAAATAGGCTAGATCTAACATAGGGCAAGTCTATGCATCTCTAAGAGTATAGGTTAGTTGACTAAGATCATAGAAAGGTGATAAAAGCAAGAAACAAGACCAAGACAAGAAAAAAAAGACATGACTAGTATGAACAAGGATCATATTCTCTAGTCAGAGTATCCTATGAAAAGGCATGATATGTGTGGTTTCTTGACCAATTTATGTTGTATATATTTTCCCCCCTTTTATTCTAGTGATGTAATGAGATGAAATACTAGAGTAAAATAAAGAAGTATAAAATGCATACCTAAACTTACCTACATGGAGATGAATGTGTTCTAACAATCCAAATCACCTTCTTGTCTAAGGGATGGAGAGTCGAATAGTACCTAGAGAAAGAAGGAATCCCTAAAGTAGATGCCCCTTATACTGTATCTAAATGTGAAATCTATGTATCATAGAGAAGGATGGAAATGCTTGTCCCTTATTTTGAATCTAACTAAAAATGAAGAATGCTTAGAAGCCCAAAACCAATGTCTATCCTCTATCCTACATAAACTCATGTAATTTAGATGTATGCATAAAATCTATATGTTGTGAAGAGAAAAATCTATCATGCCCTCACTCTAAATATCTAAATTGGAACTAATAAATAATTGAAAACCCAAAAATAATGTTTATCCTCTATCCTACACAAACTCATGTAGTCTACATCTGAGTAATATAATGGACCAACCACTATAGATGGTCATGTAGTCTAACTTGGTGACAACCTAGGTACAATTGGGTGTAATCTAAAAATCTGGTTAATGTGTAAGAAGATAATGGCATGTCTTTCCATTCCATCTATATAATCTTGGATGATGAAGAACATGAACATCTATGTCATGCCCCCAAATCTAGTATGTGAGTGATGCATTTGTATAATTTGATAATGTATATAACCACATGTGATATGACATATCTTTCCATTCCTCATGTGTAAAATTGGTGATCAAAACACTGTGATCTACATTATGCCTATCATCTACTATCTAGTTTTATAACTGTGTCATGTTGTATGAAGTTGTATGTGTGATATGTGTAGTATCTACATGCCCCCAAATCTGGTATCTAAGTTTGTATCTATATCAAAATCACTATGAATCCATATAATATGAACCAATTTATTTGAATAGTTTGTGTACCTATAAGATAAAATCATTGTGGATCCATATGATCTGAACCATTGTATTTGAATAGTCTATGTATTTATAATTTGAAGGTAAATGCCTTTGAATGCCTTGATAATGTTGAGTGACCCATATAATATGAATCACTATATATCTCAACCAATTTGAGCTAAATTTGATTATCTGAATGTTGGATGTGTAAGAACCATGGTGTATCCACTGATGAGATTGGATGGGTATGTTGGGTAGGTGTATAAATAGGAATAGTAGGAATGATGACAACCTTTTAGGGAGAGGGATAATCTTTGATAGAGGAGGTTGAGCTAAAAGTGATGACTAGTGGCATAGGAATAGAAATAAGGCTGGTATGTTGTGAATGGATTGAGAGGTTATTTGATTGATTAGATTATTTTGTTGAAAGTGAAACACATTTGGATTGGTGAGGACCAAGGTATGTGTCTAGATAAAAGAGAAATAAAGTAAAGGTTTGTGTCATGGTAAATAGATGAGGTATTAAAAGATCAAAGTTAGAGTAATGTTGAAGGTATCATTATCATGATTTCATAGAAGAAAATAGTTTGAAAAATGGAGTTATGGGGTTCAAGTTATGGGCAAAATGGTATTTTATTTTGATTAAAAATTTTGGCTAATAGAAGAAATTGGATTGATTCATGATTCATTTGTGCATTGACTAGGATGAGATTTTAAGCTTTGGAGTGAGAGAAATTCCAAGGAGACAAGCACCTATCATGACGTAGTTCAAGTAGTTGGTAGCCTAGGTTTAGGCTAGTGGCGATGTGACCCTAGTAAGTAACCAAAATGCTCAATTTTTATCAAATTTTAGACCTATTTTGGTGTTTTTGAGATCTAAAAATTATTCTAGGAAAAAAATTCTAGTTCTAGTGCCCCTTTCCTATATCCAATGCTTCTATTTAGTTTTTAGCACTCTTGTCTAGGTTCCAGTGCTCCTGTCTAACATTTTTGTCTTATATCTAGTGTTGTTAACCTAGAGTCATAATTTTTTTATGATGTTGCTTTGTTGTTCACTATTGTTCTCTCTTGGATTTTGATTTGGCATTGTTTACTGATATATGTGTTATTTTTGGTGTTTTAAAGGGTTAGGTATGGATGAGAGAGTTCTGTAGGGGTCAAGTAATGGAGACATTAAGGATATTACCATTGTCTACTGATGAGAGGGATATCCTAGATAGGTTGGGGTTGGGTTATGTGTGTGACCTAAGTATAGTGTAGTGGGATCAATATTTGATGACTACCTTATTTGAGAGGTGGAATGCAGATATATGTACTTTTTGTCTTCTTATAGCGGAGATTACTATCACTTTAGAGGATGTGTATTGCATATTACATTTACTAGTTAGTGAATGGTGAGTGATGGTACAGGATGATATGGGTGTTGATGCTATTGATCATGCTTCTTTGTATTTTTTTGGTGTGCCTTTAGGGATACATCAAAGAGGTAGTGACAATGATGTGTTATTGTCAGTTATTATGTAGTCTAGTGTTTTATGCTTTTGAAAGTGGTTGGTTGTGTTGTTGGCATCTTTTGTTGTTGTGGATGGAATAGAGTATCTATTGCATATAGGATGCACAAGATTATACATAGCATAGAGGCATATGGCACTATATTTTCATGGGGGAGGACTATGCTAGCCCATCTATATAGGGATCTCTATAGGTTTACACAAGAGTTATTCAATGTTGGGATAAGTATGGGACCTTATTACATTATTGGGCCTATGAGCACATAGTAGTTATGCAGTTGATTAGATTATCAAGGGAAAATTGGGCACCTACACAGCCATTTAGAGAGAATTAGGGTAGAACATTATAGGTGGTTTTTAAATGGATTGGTGGCTAATGACATCATATAGAGGCCTTACAAAGGATTTATTGGGTAGGTAGAAGATGGAGTACATTTATGATATATGATAGTTAGATGTTGGATACATGACCACTAGGCTAGAGTGTATGAATGATTTCATTATGATCATGCTATTAAATATTTTGAGGTACCACAGGATGTGCCCCTAATAACATGGGTGTAGGTGAGGAGTGAACAAGCATCTGTGAGGGTAGGAGCTCATGTGAGACCTACTAAGGCTAAGCTTGCACCATTATCTTTGGATGTGAGGGATGCAACTATAGATATTCTTAATGTGGATGATGTTAGATGTATAGATGCATATACTGCATGGTAGGCTAGCCATTGGTGGGCTTTATTATACTATATTGAGGTAGGGGATGCTCTAGAGTATGAATATCCTAAGCTGATCTAGATGATGGGAGGTAAGCAATGATTACATTTTAATTATGTATAAATTTGTTCTTTTTAGTTTTATTTCAAGGTATATATCTAACATAGTGTCAATTAAGTATAAATTTGTGCTTTTTAGTTTGATTTCAAGGTATATATCTAACATAGTGTCATAATTTATGCACAAATGAATCAGGAGGTGCTCAAGGTGCAACACAGGCTGGGGTAGGAGGTGGAGATGATGAGTACTGGGAAATAATAATTGAGTTGACACTTTGAGAGATCACACAACATGTACCTAACAATGTGATGGAGGAGGGGTTAATAGAGAAAGTGGTAGTCATGTCTAGTATTCATACTCATCTATTTGATAGGGTTGTTATAGTTATAGTTTCATATGTTAGGGAAATAGGAGAGAGAGACAAGCTGAGAGATGAGCTAGATAGGCATATGATGCATCCTCTTGATTTTGGTTATGTTACCATGAGGATCATGGATGAGTATATGGATATTTAAAGGTGATATGTGGACTTGTGTGAGGAACATGGTCAGATACTGGAGTGAGAGAATTATAACAAGAGGAATTTGATAGCTCAAGGAGGTGTAGGTCCATCGAGTGCTAGGGTAGATTATGGGACTAGCACTGGTGGAGAGAGTGAGACTAAGAGTGAGGGCTTGATGCCCATTCATGATTGATTATATTTAATACTAGTGTATATGTATTGAAAACATTATTATATATATGGATATTTTCTTTACTGTTGACTCATGCATATTATTTTATGGAATTTGGAGTATATTGGTATATTTATTGCAAATGGTTGATTATAAATAGTTGATTTGGAATTGATGTTGAAGTTGCATACATTTTGGTAAAATGATATTTGGGATGTGATTTGATTTTTGTTAATAGGTTCAAGTGTAATTTATTTTAGGTTTTGAATCATATGTAAGTAAAAAAAATTGTTTTATAATTTATATATTGATTTGGTAAAGTGATTTGGTTTAATATGGGTAAAATATGATATTTATAAGATCGAGATTTTGATAATTTGGTTTGGATAGGGATGGTTATTTGGAACTAGGAATTTTAGTTGTTAGTAGAAGGGGATGTAAGATATCACTCTATGTGTATCACTTTGTGCCCAATTCCCTGAGAGTGGCTCAAGAATACAAAGATTGGCCCTTTGGTTCTATCATCACCCACTAAGTGAAGTTATGAACTAATCATGCATGTGTTAATTGATATTTGGACTATGTGTCTAATCCTTTTGAGTAGGTGGCTCAAGAATACAAATGATGGTCCTTTAGATCCATCATTTCCCACTAAATGAAGCTATGAATTGATACCAATATGAATGTGTGTTGTATCACTATCTAAACCCTGATGGCCAACTAAACAAGTGCCCATACTACTTATGTTGTGTAGGAACATGCCCTATATATGATGTTATTTATGGTATACTAATTGTATCTATACATAGAGACTCTTTAAGACACAACCTTAATAGATGTGCAACTAAAATTATGGGCTATGAAGAAGGCTCATCTATCCACAATCATAGTAGATTGCTACATGAAATAACACTTTGTGACCTCTATTGTGATGCTTATGACTGAGCAATAGATCAAGATGTAATTGTAACGTATGATGGGTGCTCATCTAATCTCAATCGTAGTAGGTTGATACATGAAATACGTCCCTAAAAACTTAGTTATAATGAATATCTATCTAGAGAAGTACTCTGCAATATGGGTTCATCTAATCTTAATCATAATGGATTGCTACATGAGATAGGACCCTAAAAACTTGATTGTAGTGAATATATATCTATAGCAGTACTCTATGATGTATGTTCATCTAATCTTAACCATAATGGGTTGATACATGAGATAGGACCTTGAAAACTCTATTGTGGTGCCTATGATAGTGTTGGATATGTATATAGAATTCCACTATGTACTCCATAGATTATACTACTATATGTAGGCTACTCTCATTATATTGGTATCTAAACCATCTAAGTAGGTGGGATAGAAAATCTCCTATGAGGTTCTATCTTAGAAACCATATTACTCTTATGATGAGTAATTGATGATTCCTAAGAAGGAATGTCTTGGGATGACTCAGTCATGAAAGAATTAGGTCTATGGTTCCATGATGGATGAGATCTCAATGCCCCCTATGTGAATGTTATGATTCCATTATCAACACATCTATTAATTCAATCTTTGAGTTCATAATAATCATTATCTCTATGTCCATAGATATGATGATTGTTACAAAAGGGTCGATGTGACTATCTATGTAAGAGATATGGGTCTCATTAATAAGTAAAAGGCAATGTGATTAACCTCCTATCTAGTAGTGTTGATAATATTACATATGGTCTCTCTTGCTTTGAATCAAACTATAGTGGTGCCCTACTATTATTATCTATAGTGCATACTATAGGTGGCGCTCTGAAAATTGACTCTTTATTCTTAACTAGTTGATTTTCTAGCTATGGTCTCCTATCTTGTTTTGGACATGGTGGATGTTGAGTGTTAGGAGATATCGATGGAGGTAATGCTATGAAATCTAGAGTAATTCAATCAATAAAATCTAACTCAATCAATCCCAATTTATTCTCCAAGGATAGAACTATATAACATAAGTGTATGAAAGAGGACTCTATCTGATATAATATATGGTCTAGGAGGGGTTGACAAATACCCTTACTAAAGATATGTTGAATCTCTAAATCTATTGGTTTATAGATACATATTAACATGTGAGTCTTAAATCATAAGTTATAATCACTAACTTTGAAGTATTCTGATGCAATGTGGCAAGTTTCCCATACGTCACATGAGGGCCCATGTTTGTTATGTAATATCTAAGAAATGCCTCCTCTAAATCATCATATGTATGTAAGGAACCAATAAGGAGTAGATGAAAGAACCAATTATGTGCATTACCCAGTAGTGTCTATTGGAACAACTTAAGTAGAATCAAAGGACTCGCATGAGATGGCAAATCCTTATGAAAGGCTTGAAGGTGTACGAATGGATTTCTAGTTCCATCAAATTGAGACAATGATGGTATCTGTAAATGCTTAGGTAATGAAGCTTTGACAAATATATTTGGAAGAGAGTTACCATGTAAGTCATTGGCATCCATCCAATACTTATAATCCTTGTTTTCTAAACTTAGGAGGTGTACTTGGTGTTGTAATTCATAAACTTCATGCATTAAAGAAATAATATCTTGGGATGGTATATTGGTATCTTGAAGTGGTTCAATTTAACATTGAATTTGATCATGTATTTTAGCCATGGGAATGCTACATTTAGCAATTAGATCATAGAGAGGGCATGTGCTCACTTGAACCTTTGGAATAATGGTAACTTAGACCTTAGTAGAGGAAAGTGGGCTACCATTATCTTTGGGTGAAGAGTGAGAAACAAATGCTACTGTAGTAGGAGGTGACTTGGGAGATTCATTAGTATCTTTAGTATTTAGTGAATCGCATTCTAATTGAATAGAAGATGTGATGTTATCATTAACATGTGCATTATTTCAAATAGAATCATACATAGAAGTAGAAGCAACATTTTGTAATACATTAGGTTTGAGAGAAGGAGTGAGAGAAGAGTTATAAACATGAGATGCATTTTCTTCTTCACTAAATGCATAATAGTCATCATTATTCCATGCATTATCATAATCAGAGTTTTGTTCATATTCACTCTCATTTTCATATTCATTTGGATGTTCACTATCATACTCATTATTGCTTCCATTATCACTAGGGAGAGAGGTAAGAGAAGATGTTAATTCTTTTTTAATATGCAATAAATTCTCATTTACAATTGGAACATTATGTGCATCTATGTGTCTTGGAATGGAGTGTATGCATTATTTTAATTTTCAATATGAGAAGTAAGAGAAAAAGAGTTATCATTTAGACATTCTTTTCACAAAGTAGAGTTAAGATCATGAGATGGAGCGTTTGAACTATGCATTGGAATTTTGATTCTATTGTGTTTATATTGTTGTAATTTTAACATAGAAGTAACAAGAGAGAAAGAGATAAAGTAGGTTCAAATGCAAACAAATTATCACCAATAAGAGCTTCACTTGGAAGTGCATGACTAATTTGTACATTGTATGCATTGTGCATAGGAGAATGAGGTGAAACGTAACTTTCTTATTTATCAAAATTATTTTCTTTAGAAGATGGAAGAAAACATATAGGTTTAAGAGAAGAAGGTGCATCTACATTTTCTTCACTATCACTTTCATGTGCATCATCATATTCCTCATTAAAACAATAGTAATTTTCCTCATTATAAATGAAATCATTTTTCACATTTTTGGCTAATGTGAAATTTTATAAATTTTTCCATTCATTGTCATAATTATGAGAAAAATTTAGAAATTTATCTATGGGATGAGAAGGAAGAAGTGCCTTAGAGCCATTGTATTGCTTTCACCAAAAAGAATATGGAAAATTACTATTAAGAAAATAAATGAAAAATAACTACTAACATAGAGATTTTGAAATTATATTTGACACTCCAAACAATTTGTAAAAATTCTAAAAATTGTAAGGGAGGAAGGCTTGGGGTTTGAGGACCTAGTTTAGAAATCTAGGGTTTTGGTTGGGGTTTAGAATTTTTGAAAATTATTGAAATAATTTGAATTCTAAAATAAATTTGAATAAAATAAATGCATAAAAATTTATACAAAACTCAAAAATTTTGAATTTATTTTTTGCACAAAATATGAAGGAAAAACCCTAAGTGTACCTAGGGTTTTATATTTGTTCGAAGTAAGTTAGGTCCACCAAATGTTTTATTATATTTAAGAAACTGGGCTTAGTTCCTAAATAATAAAGGGTCTATATTAAAGGGTAAAATATATAATTAAATATAGTAAAATATAGATTTATATTAATTTAATCAAATCAATTACATAGTAAAAAGAAATAACTTATCTTGAAAAATAGGCTAAAACAGATGATTCAAAGGCTAAAAATTTTTGTACAGGATTGGGATAGTGTTGTGAATCTAGATCTGGATTTCATTAGGTGAAAGGATAGGATCACTAAAAATAGGACACTTTGGGGTTTGGCACTATTGTCCACTCTTGTCGATGTTTTCCAAACTAGTCACAGAGACCTTATTTTTTTGGGTTCTTTGCGCTATTCCTATGTGAGATTGTCTATGAAATATTGGGTATTGAATGTTGATAAAATTTTCTATAGATTTGCTTTAATCTTCAAACTCTAGGTCTATCTACACACATGAAACAACAAACACATTAAAAGTAAAAGGGGGGAAACTAGGTTAGGGGAAGTATGATTGTACGATCTAGAACCCCTACTATCTTGATCACTACTTACATTAACCTTCAAGCTAGGGTATCAAATCAAATTTAGTTCTCCTTTAAGGAATGTGCTTTATCAACATGCATGATAGATGCAAGAATGAACTTTTGCCTAGGCCCTTCTTTGATCAAGCATGAAAATTTGTGTGATGCAGAATATTGAGCTATACTGTTGACTAATTTTTAATTATTTACTATGCCAAAATAGTAAGTGCTAGATATAAAATGCCTTGTGAATTTATTTATATAAAAAACTCTTTATTTTGAATCTAGGAGGTTTATTTGCATTAAATGACTTTAAAAAGGCTAAATAAAACTTAAGGGAGGGGATAATAAGGGTTTAGGACCCGTTAAGCAATAAAAATGATCGTTGGATAATAGTGTCGAGTAAAACATGAGCATCAGGTGTTGTAGTTCTACAGAATTCTATTATTTGAGACTCAAAAATACAATCTAAGATTGACATAGGCTAATTCAAGGGGTCTCTAGGGGTATAGGTTAGTTGAATGAGATGATGGAAAGGTGATAAAATCAAGAAACAAGACAAAAACAAGCAAAACAAAGACATGGCTAGTACAAACAAGGCTCATATTCTCCAATTAGAGTCTTATATGAAAATACATTATATGTGTGATTAATTGACCAATTTAGAGTGTATACAATATGTGACATAATAGATAATGATTATTTTGACCTTGATAGTCCCTTAGTGCTTGATTTGTGGCTTCACTAGGGGAAGACACTTTTGGGATTAGGCCAATGATTTGACTTTTCTTGATTTTGACTTATAGGATCAAAGATGATTTGATTATCTAGTATAACATTTTTAATATTATCTTGTACCTATGTGTTTGTGGTATAAATTATATTTCTTAGGTAAGATCTTGATGATGCATGTTCATGTTCATCCCTATGGAGGGAGGTGATTAAATGATCATTGATAGGAAAAAAAATGTCTATGATGGGTGAAGGTGGTGGAGATGATATGATGAGGTCAATGAGTTGTGATGGAGTTACATGGTCCTCATAGAGGTTTGGATACCCAATTTCAACATTAGAGAATATCTCCTCAAGATCAATAAAAGGATCACTAGGACTAACTATAGTATATGCATCAAAAGTAGGATCAAATTTACTCTGAATATCTTTGAAAGATAAAGCTTGTAATAACTCTATTATTACTTCATCATCCTAATTGGGATCAAAGGATATGTTTGGTGACTAATTTTTATCTAAATTGGAGGTATCTTTAAAAGGGCAGACATAATCATCATCTACTACAATATCTATGAGGGATGATGTTTATGATGAGGAATATGATTTAGAAACTAGTGTTGAACATGATCCTAATGCAAATAACACTTGTATTGACTCTAATGTACAAGATGCAATGTTGTTAGTAGAAGATTCATTGTCTACAATTGACCTCTCAACATGGGGTTTTTGAAATGATGGGTGAGAGGAAGATTATGGATAAAAAAATTATATTCCAAGGATAGGTCCATGAAAGAAGGATTCATGAGGGAAGGGAGGACTAGGCTCATGGGGAATAGACTCATATTTGATGTAGAATTTTTTAAAGATGGGAGGATGTTATGATCTTGATGGGCAGATTTCACTAAAGCCTCAAGGTTTTGGTGTAGTGGTTCATTACATGTGGTATCAGAGCCTCCACTCAGGTTCAAGTCATAGAGTGGGTGGCTACGCCAGCATGGCAGTGTTCATCTAGGTCTCATACACACAGAGGATCTTGGTGGTATGGGCACAAATCCATCCCAGAGTTTGGGCTTCAAAAGCATGGTGGGATGTTATGATCCTGATGGATGGATTTCACTAAATCCTTAAGGTTTTGTTGTAGCAATGGATGATGTTTATGATGAGGAATATGATTCAAAAATTGGTGTTAAACATGATCCTAATGCAAATAACACTTGTATTGACTCTAATGTTGACTCTAATGTACAAGATACAATGTTGCTAGTAGAAGATTCATTGTCTACAATTGACCTCTCAACATGGGGATTTTGAAATGATGGGTGAGAGGAAGATTATGAATGTATAATTTATTTGCTAAGGATAGTTCCATGAAAGAAGGATTCATGAGGGAAGGGAGAACTAGGCTCATGGGGAATAGACTCATCTTTGATGTAGGATTTGTCAAAGATGAGAGGACCATAGAAGATGGATGTGGTGTCTTGACCTTAGATTGGAAAGGAAAGATCTTGATCATGATTAGGAATATAATCTTGGCATACCTCTTCTTGTTCACCCATGGATATAGACTCATCTAATCCATTCTCAATTTCTGTGTCACCATGGTCGATGAGGTCTTGGACATAGTTTTGGAAATTATGACATTGATTAATGACATATCCCTAGGTTTGATGATATACACAATATTGGTTAGCTTTATACCAATAGGGCTTAGGCTTTACAAGATGAATATGGAATATGGTTGGATATACCATCATGTTAGCGGTGACAAGTTAGTGGAAGAGGGCGTCTAAGGATATAGGAAGAGGAGTATACGGGCTCTCTTCTCCTCTTGTGGAAACATTGGGTTTTGGATCAGATGGTTATTGATATGATTAGGTTGGTGGATTAATAATAGGTGAGGTGGCTAGTATTGGATTCCCTTTGCTATTATAGGAAGGGGTAGATGACTAGTATAACATCCCCACTAGGATCTACCTAGAAATATGTGAATTTATTTTAAAATAGCACATATACCAAAAATATATTACACCGGAAGAACAAAATAAGAATCTAATAGAGATAATATGAAGTACTCAAAGAATGATAAAATAAATAAAACATATTACATCATATATCATAGATCTCTAATGTCATGAATGCACATCATAATGAAAATATAGAAATTAATTATATTAACTCAACCACAGATGCTACAAATATATAGTCACCGATGTCAATGTACAATAATAATTAATTACAACTCTTCATGATAATTTTCAATAATAATTACAATACAATATAATGTACATATAAGATACATGGCTCTCTGGGAGCATAGTTCTCAAACTCAAGTATATATGGTAATCTTAAGTATTATCTTGATAAGTAGTACTATTATGGGATGGGAGAGCATCATCTGAGTGATTTTCTACATCAACCATAGCTCAATTATCCTTTGTACTAATCTCATCATAAAATGGTCCTCCATTCACAACTGAGTAGATAGTGATGATGCAGGAATCTAGAGAGATAAGCAAGTACCCATGTGATGTTTGATTTTTAAACTAAATATGAATTGTATCATAGAAACTTGATCTATTGCAAGATATCACACATACAGTTAAATCATACTCATGAAATGATAATGTCTCACTAAACATACTTTGACCAAAGTTTTAAGAATACTAATACAAAAATGATCTATAGATCAATCAAATTCATACACACCACTTGATCAAACTACCTTCATCTAACATCATGATGTTAGTAAGCTAATGAAGTCCATCTTATTCGTTACTCAGTATCAGCAATGCAAATTGGTCAAATATAATTTAACCACAAGATTCATATAACTTACATCCTACTAGAAAACATATCATGTAACATGATACACATAGGAGTAATGAAAACATATATTTATTTTGTCAAACATATAAATAAATCTTACATTATTTTTTATCCCATATTATAAATAATGACTATAGTTAATACCATTAGAGTAAAATAAAAAAATAATTTCAAATTCAAATATCATAATTCATTTCCATCTAATCCACACCCTATAATAACCCATATTACCACAGTCTAGTGTTTTTTAAGCATAACTACTAAATATCTCAACCAAACTAAAAAGCAGTCATAAATACATGGAAACATACACTTATATTCAGCAGCTAAAACATTCAAAAAATCTATTTTTATGAAACATAGAGTAATCCAAATTAGCATTCACTATATATTTAGAGGTTTGAAGGCACATATTAGATAAATATTATTATTCTCAATTCCCTAACCTAGGTTATAATATACCCATGGAAATATATAAATATGAAAATACACTTAAATGAATATATATATATATATATATATATATATATATATATATATATATATATATATATATCATTTAAGTGTATTTTCATATTTATATATTTCCATGGGTATATTATAACCTAGGTTAGGGAATTGAGAATAATAATATTTATCTAATATGTGCCTTCAAACCTCTAAATATATAGTGAATGCTAATTTGGATTACTCTATGTTTCATAAAAATAGATTTTTTGAATGTTTTAGTTGTTGAATATAAGTGTATGTTTCCATGTATTTATGACATATATATATATATATATATATATATATATATATATATATATATATATATATATATATATATATATATATATATATATATATATATATATATAATTCTTATTAATCATATCATAACTTATTTTAATGTTATGTTCACACCCTGCATTTTAGTTCATCATATAATAAGTGACCCATACCTACCATAATGAAGACTTGTTAAGTTTTCTACCCTTTATATACCTTGTTAAGGATTATACATATTCAGTGATATCATTCAATCATTTATTATTAAAAATATTTACTAAGTTCCAAATTATTCCATATATATTAAAGTTAAGAGTTTTTGGACATAGACCTGTATGTACCATAAATCTCAACCATTTACTTTTGTATATAAATTTGGATTACTACTGAAGTTCATATATAAACCCACTATAATATAAATAGTTATATTATATATTTTTTAAATATTCAAACACTTTCTTGTGTTTAACTTTTACTCAAAATATCTTACTTAAAATATTCACATGTCATTTAAAATTCATTTTATAAAACTCATAAGAGTATGGTGATGCCTTATGTTATTTCATATTTATTCCTACATTGGAATTTGGACAACTTAGCATCATATAACAATAACTATTAAAGAATATTGAAGTGACTTCTATCATAACACAAACTATCAATAAAACATAGGGTGACTTCAATAATTATTAATAAGCTAGAAATTGCATATATAAAATGACCCTAACAGGATGAAAACATAAATCTACAACTCAATGATATAATTAATGACTTCATTTGATTACAGTAGCTACTTATATTTAGATATTGATGCCTTAATTAATAGTTATGCATAAAGTTTATACTAATAAGCATATTTAAATAATTACAGTGATGCCTTACAAAGACAGTGACTCAAATTCTCTTACATGGATTTCAAAAACATACTCAACCCCTATTGAATTCTATACAATCAGTTAATTGAGCAATTATCAAGGCTACAAAAATATTTATTGAAAGGATTGGCTTCTTTAGCTGAATATGGTGATTTATTTATACATAATATTCACTCTCCAAAAAATTTATAGTGAACGAACAATACCACACAGGGTAAAAAATTAGTAAGTGAATTCAATATAAATATATAACAACTAAAGTGAGTAGTAAAGGGATTGATAATAATTGAATGGTGATTTATATAAACCATTCATTCCATAGGATTTAACAATAGTGACACCCCTTTGTCAAATACTCATAACACAGGAGCAATTCACAAACAAGGATAATTATGTCATTTAATAAGACTGAGTGTTTTATTATATGTTGAGACCATATTAGAATACATTAAATTAAAAGTATATACAATATTTTGAATTATTTGTATGGTTCATTAATATTTTTTTTTAATATTCTATTTCATAAATCTGGTCACTATTTAACTATTTCTTTGTTTCTACTCAGAATTGTGCTCCAACTCATAAGTGTGCTCCATTATTGGGATGCCATCCTAAATAAGATGCATTTTAATTCTCCATATGGCTGCATATAGCGATGGAATATTTGTCTTAAATTTTATTCTATGTCCCTAGTAAGTCAACACTTATGTGGTATGCAAAGAGAAAGTTGTCTATTGAATTTATTCAAATCTTTCCATAGGGCATCTAGGTTGTATACGGATAGAATTTTGCTTATAATTCTATTGCTTGTATAATCAGAAACTAGGTTTTGAAAATAAATAACTATACATTAAAAATTATGATTTATCTAAGAGTTTCAAACACCTACTTAGCTAGGTTTTTTGGACTGATAAACATATCGATAATTCATTCAACATTGATGTATAGAATTGAAACAAACACCACCTACCTGACAAGTTCATTTGTTGGTTCTTTGTGTATTTTATTCCTATGTTGCACCTCTTACTTCCCTTTCTAACCTTCTCATCCAAAAATACATAACATTCTCTCATTTCTCAACTTTTTCCATATGAAATATGCATACTCCTTTGTTTTTAAGATTTATGTTTTCCTTTTCTTTTGTCATTTTTTCTAATATATATAATTCTTTTTTATTTTCTAATTTTAGTTTCTAAATTTCTTTTTATTTTTTTATTATATTTTCTTATTTTTCCTTTTTTCCTAAGGTAATCTTTATTTTTTTATTTATTTTAACACTAAATGTTAAAATTCTATGATTTTATTAAATCGATTAACATCCACAAATGTTATGGCATTTTAAATGATAATTTCATAATTACTAATAATCTATATTTTTAAATCTATTTTTGTTAATAATATTTCCACTAGCTTAAATGATAAAATGTACCAATTCATTAAGCTATTCAACTATGTTGGCTAACCATGAAAAAAAACATTCTAAAGTAAGTAGAAATAAACACACCATGTGCAAACCATTTTTAATGCATTCTACCATGTGCTAATTATTTTAGTGTGTGTAAGGTTCTTACCAATTCTCTATCGACCTCTGATGTCTCCATCTACGTCACCCTCTCTGATGATGCTCTCCCTCTGACACACTCTGAGATATGAGTTATCCTATGTCAACCTCATAACATGCAGGTAGTTAGATCATATCAACATGATAAACATATAGTATAAAATATCACTGAAACAACACATCAATATGTTTGAAATGTAAACACATACACTATAACTAATTTATAGTAAAATAATCATGTACCATCATGTATCTAAGCAATATTCTACTATCCCATAATAGCATATATCTCAAACTTAATCAAAAATATAACCAATATCAAATGTGTCCACTATATATATCCATGAATAATCAAATAAATTTCTTAACAAGGAATCAAGATGCAACATCCTTCCCCCCTAAAGCTAGTCATTATCTCATATGACTCTTATTCAAAAATATATTTTGAAATAGAAATATTATTCAACTGAAAATAACATTGTATAAAAGTATCTAATCAAGTAAATAAATGTAAAAATTTCCTAAAGAACTCATCATAGTCCTTCTAAGTAACACTATCCTCAGAGTATTGGTTCCATTGGACCTTGCACTGAGATATATCTTTATTATGCAAATGAATTTTGCATGTTTCAATTACCCTGATTGGTTCTACTATGACTATGCCAAGATCCAAAACCTGTAAAACATTCTAATCCAACACCTATGTAAGATCATCTATATACTTCTTAAGATATGAAACATGGAAGATATTATGTAAAAGAGTTAAGGTTAGTAGAAATGCAAGCCTATACGCTACATGATTGACCACTTCTAAAAACTCAAAGGGTCTCACATATCTCAATGACAATTTTTCAAACTTTCTAAATTTAATCAAGCTCTTATGTGGTTTTACCTATAAAAACATTTTATCACCTGTTATAAATTGCCTTTTAGTCCTATTTAGATCTGCATAACTATTTTACCTATCATTGACCTTGGCCAATATCTACCTAATTAGTCTAATTTACTCTTCCATCTTTGAGAGCATCTTGGGTCCAAAGACTACCCTATCCTCTAACCTGTCCCAACTGATGAGTGTCCTGCACCTTCTCAAGTAAACTGCCTCAAATGGTGCCAACTTTAGCATTGATTGGTATGATTTTTTGTATTCAAACTCAGCCAATGGGAGATAATATTACCACTTTATTGTTGATCCATGCAATACATATGAAGAAGATCCTCTAGCACTTGATTAACTCTCTCAATCTATCTGTCAGTCTTTAGATGGTAAGTTACACTAAAATTAAGTTGCCTACCCAAAGCTAAATTCAAATTCATCCAAAACCTCAAAGTCATTTTTGAATCATGATCTAAAATGATCTTATTTGGAAAACTATTCAACCTATATGCTTATTTTATGAACCTCTTCATAAGGGTAGGTGCTTCATCTATCAAATTGCCTGTTATGAAATGAGACACCTTAGTTAGTTTGTCAACAACTACCAAGATCATATCATGCATGTTACATGAAATTTATATTCCTTGGACAAAATCGATATTGATCACTTTCCATTTCCATTTTAGGATATCATGTGGATATAATAATACAGCAAGATGCACATGCTCAACTTTCACTTGCTAACACTGCAAACAATGTGACACATAATCTGCTACATATTTCTTAATTCCTTTCTAAAAAAATATAGTGTTTTAAGCTCTACCATGAGATTTTTTACACCTATATGTCCTAAATATAGGTAATTATGCAACTCCTTTAATATTATGATCTATATATTCTTTCAATCCGGTACATACATTCATCTGTTGTAATATAATAGACCATCACTCTCCAAACTAAGTCCTTTATACCAAAGATTATGATAATTCTACGATAATAATTTTTTGACTTGATTATAAAAAATGTATCCTAGAGAGAACACAATCACATGATCCTTGAAATTACTCTTGATAGTAGATAAATTTGTTATGCACCTTCTACAATTGAGGGCATCAACTACTCTATTCTCCTTGCCTTTGAAATAAAAACTATCAAAATTATAATCAGATAAGAACTCAATCTAATATCTCTGATGAGAATTTAAATTATGTTTGGTAAAAATTTACTTGATTCCAAAGTTATTCATCTTGAACTCAAAATGTTTTTCCAATAAGTAAAGTTGCCACACTTGTAAAGTGGGAACAATCATTGTAAGTTCCAAATCATGAGGGGCATAATTCACCTCATATGGATTTAGCTTTCATGACTCATAATCCACTAATGAACTATCCTACATAATTAATCCTCTTAGTCCATCCCCTAATGTATCTGTGACCACTAAAAATTGACCATTGGGATCTAAAACTCTCAACACTAGTATTGATGTAAGCCTTATTTTTAACTCTTGGAAAGCTACTTCACATTTCTCTAACCAAACAAATATGTGGTTATTTCATTGCAAGGAAGTATTTGGATTAGCTATCTTGGAAAAGTTTGGAATGAAATTTCTATAGTGTCTTACTAACCCCATAAAGCTTCTAACCTCATGCACATTATTCGGTGTCAGCCATTCCATAATAGCTTTAATCTTCTTCGGATCTACTAAGATATAATTTGTAGAGATAATGTGTCCCAAATACTAGAATATTTCTTATAAATATACACACTTGGATAAATTTCCATATATCTTATGCTTTCACAACCATTTTAGAACCAATTTCAGATGTTGAAGGTGTTCCTCATCATTCTTTGAATAGATAAGAATGTCATCTAGAAAAACTAGCACAAAGTGATCAAGGTAATCTTTGAATATGCTATTCATGAGATTTATTAATGTTGTTAGAGTATTAGTTAGTCCAAATCATGACATTGTAAGCTCATAGTGCTCGTAATAAGTTTTGGATTTTATTTTTAGAATATCCTCATCCAAAATCCTCAATTGATGGTATCTCACTTGAAGATCAATCTTAGAAAATACTATTACTCATCTCATTTAATCAAAAATATCATCTATACGAGGTAGTGAATACCTATTTTTGATGGTTTCCTTGTTCAACATTATGTACTCAATGCATATTCAAAGGGTACCATCCTTATTATTGACAAAAACAATTGTACACCCCATGGTGACACACTTGGCTTGATCAACCCCTTAGCTAACAATTCTTGAAGTTGAGCCTTCAATTCAACCAAATCAGTGGTTGTGATCTTGTATGGTGCTTTATACTATGGTTATAAACCAAGTATGATGTTGATGTAAAAATTTAACTCACATATAGGAGGCAAACTCGATAATTCTTCTCGAAACACATCATAAAAATCTCTAATAACTAGGTAATCTTTGAGAGATGGTTCCTTAGATTCCTCCATTTCATTTATCTTGATGATAAATGCTTGGCATCCTTTTCCTTGAACTTTCTTAAGCTGTATAGCTAAAATTTGTCTCAACTTCAAGTCTCTCTTCTCACCTTAAATTTGTGTCTAATTCTTGAAATCATCTAGACACTCAACCTTCTTCTGGTAATAGTTAACGTTGGCTTTATGTTTTATAAGCCAATTGACTCTTAAGATCACATCATTTGATCTTAGAGGTGCTACATATAGATTCATATTTATTGTGAATTTAGGCAACATAATTTTTCCTTCAATGAAACACTTATCAACCATGACTTTTGAGTCATTTCCATAATGTATTGACCATGCATTTTCCATAACACCAACTCTTCTAGTTAACTTACTAAGCATCCTAGGAGATATAGAATATTGTGTGGCTCTTGTATCTATCAAAATAGAAACTAGATGTTCAAACATAGTACTTGATAGCTCTATAGATAATACCTGATATTCATCCTACTAATTATCGATTGCATCATGAATTCGCTACTAAAAACTACCCTCTTGAGGATTAGGACCCTTGCCATTTGAATTGTCCTAAGAACAATCATGAGTGTAATGGTCTTTTCTAAAAATGAAACATCCTCCTAGTGGTCCTTTCCTATCATTATGTTAGTTCCCCTTAAAATTATCCTTGGATTCATTATCCTGATTCTTGTTGCTTGAACCATTGCTGAACTTTGCATTTTGATTTTTAAATTGTGTCCTGGAGTCTCCATTCCTCTATTTCTAATTATTCTCCTTGAAGGTTGACTTAGAATTTACAAATCTTTTCTTGAACTTGTCTTTGACCTGTGAAAGAAAATTCAACTTTTGCTCCTATATAAATTCCTTCTAGAAGACCTAGTCCATGGTGGAAGGTCCATGAACATCCATATCTCCACCAATATGGGGCCTCAAACCCATATGATAAACTTCTTGATGCTAAACTAATCATCTCCCTAATATTAAGGTATGTACTTCAATAGTTTAATGAATTTATCCTAGTACTCATTCACTGACATATCACCCTACTTTAGATTCTATAAATTTTTGAGATTATGATCAAAATAAATTTGTAGGATCCACCGTGATCTAACTAATTTCATAAATTGATCCTAAGTGGTGGTGGTCAAATTAAGATTCATTTTCAACCTCTTATTGACCCACTACTTAAATTCCTCACCAACCAACTGATATGCTCCCCAAATTACCTTAGTGACCTCAAAGTAATTTTGAATTTCAAAATACTTTCCATCTTTGTCAACCATGCCTCAACTCTTTCATCTAAAAGATTCCCATCGCACTTAGGTGGATTCACCTTTTTCATGTCTCTGGCCAACTCCATAACAACCTAAGCTCTAGCATCTTGAGTGTTTTCCTACTCAGTCATATCCTCTTTAGGTTCATCTTATTATTCCTCTTCATTGTGACCATGAACCACCTACTCCAAATCTATAATCTGATATTTAGTCTCATTCATGACTATGAGAATTTGATCCATCATTGCTGACTGCTTAGCAAAAAATTAGTTAAGATCAAATGAAGTGTTGATGTCATCAGCATTAAAATGAGCCTCTCTAAAAACTCTATATTTCACCATCCTTATTTTTGTCAATAGAATATTATGAAAACATTAGTGGACTCATTAGGTCCTAGAGTTCAAGTTGTAGCTCTGACACCACATGTAACATCCTCACTAAGATCTACCTAAAATATATGAATTTATTTTAAAATAACACAGATACCAAAAATAGATTACAACAAAAGAATATAATAGATATCATATGAAGTACTCAAAGCATGATAAAAAAAAAAGCATATTACATCATATATCATGGATTTCTGAAGTCATGATTGTATATCATAATGCAAATATAGAAAGTAATTATATTAACTCAACCATAGCTGCTACAAATCTACAATCACCACTATCAATGCAAAATAATATATAATTACAACTCTTCATGATAATTTTAAATAATAAGTACAATACAATACAATGTATATATAAGATACATGGCTCGTCCAGAGCATAGTTCCTGAACTCAAGTATATGTGGCAATCTCAAGTGTCATCTTGATAATTAGTATTGATATGGAGAGGGAGAGAATCATCTGATCACTTTTCAAAACCAACCATAGACCAACGATCCCCCACACTAATTCCATCATAAAATGTCCCTCCTTTCACAAATGAGTAGATAGTGACAGTGCAAGAATCTAGAGAGACAATCAAGTACCTATGTATTGTATGATTTTTAAACTAAACATGTAATGTATCATAGAAAATAAATCAATTGAAACATATCACATATACATGTAAATCATACTCATGAAATGATAATGTCTCACTAAACATACTTTGGCCAAATTTTTAATAATAGTAATATAAAAATGATCTATAGATCAATCAAATTTATACACATCACTTGATCAAACTGTCTTCATTTGACATTGTGATGATAGTAAGCCAGTGAAATACATATCACTCATTTATCAGTATCAGTAATACAAATTGGTCAATTACAATTTAACCACAAGATTTATATAACTTACATCTTACTAGCAAACACATCATGTAACATGTTAAACATAGAAGTAACAAAAAACATACATTCATTTCAGCAAATGTATGAATGAATCTTACATTATTTTCTATCCTATACTAGAATTAATGACTACAGTCAATATCATCTATGTAAAATACATAAATAATTGTAGATTCAAATATCATAATTTATTTCTAACTAATCCACACACTATGTTAACCCATATTACCATAGTCTAGTATTTTTTTAAGCATAACTACTAAATATCATAACCAAGCTAAAAAGTAGTCAGAAATGCATGAAAGCATACACTCATATTCAACAAGTAAAACATCTAAAAACTCCATTTTTATGAAACATATATTAATCCAAATTAACATTCGTTATATATATAGAGGTTTGTAGGCATGCATTCAATAAGTTTTATTGTTCCCAATTCCTTAACATAGGTTATAATCTACGTATGAAAATATATAACTATGAGAATACACCTAAATGAATACATACAGATACACCTATAATTCTTATTATGCATACCATTAATATTACATACACATCTTGGGTTTTAGTTCATCATATAATAAGTGACTCGTACCTATCATAATGAAGACTTGTTGAGTTTTTTACCCTTTTCGTACCTTGTTAAGGGTTATACATATTCAGTGAGATCATTCAATTGTTTATTATTAAAAATATTGATTAAGTTTTAGATTAGTCCATATATATTAAATTTAATAGTTTTTGAACATAGGCCCATATGTACCATAAATCTTAACCATTTACTTTTGTATATAAATTGGGCTTATTACTATAGTTATATATAAACCACCATAATATAAATAGCTATATTATATATTTTTTTAACTTTAAAACACTTTCTCGTGTTTAATTTTTACTCAAAATATCTTACTTAAAATATTCACATGTCATTTAAAACTTATTTTATAAAACTCATAAGATTATGTCAATGTCTTATGTAATTTCACATTTATTCCTACATTGGAATTTCGATAACTTGGTGTCATATAACAATAACTATTAAAGAATACTAAAGTGACTTCTATCATAACACAAGCTATAAATAAAACATAGCATGACTTCAATAATTATTAATAAGTTTGGAACTTCATATATAAAATGACCCTAACACGCTGACGGCATAAATCTTCAACTCAATGATTACAACATTTGCTTAGATTTAGATATTGATGTCTTTAATAATAGTTATGCACAAAGTTTATACTAATTAGTATATTTAAATAATTACATTGATGTTTTACAAAGGTAGTGACTCAAATTCTCTTACACAGGTTTCAAAAACATACTCAACCCCTACTAAATTCTATACAATCAGTTAATTGAGAGATAGCAAGGCTACATAAAATTGTATTGAAAGGATTGGCTTCTTTCGCTAAATATGGCAATTTATTTATACAGAATATTCACTCTCCAAAAAATTTAAAGTGAACCAACAATACTATGTAGGCTAGAAAATTAGTAAGTGACTTCAATATAAATGTATATCAGCTAAATTGAGTAGTAAAGGGAGTGATATTAATTGTACAGAGATTTATATAAACCATTCATTATGTAGGATTTAACAGTAGTAATGCCCCTTTCACTGATACTCATAACATAGGAGTGATTCAAAAACAAAGATAATTCTATTGTTTAATAGGATCGAGTGTTTTATTATATATTGACACCATATTAAAATAAAGTAAATTAAAAGTATATACAGTAGTTTGAATTCTTTGTATAGTTCATTCATACATTTTTTTAATATTCTATTTCATAAATATGGTCACTTTTTAACTATTTTCTTCATTTCTACTCAAAATTGTGCTCCAACTTAGAATCATGCTCCATTATTGGGATGCCATCCTAAATAATATGCATTTTAATTCTCCATATGGTTGCATATAGTGATGGAATATTTGTCTCAAAATTTGTTTTATGCCCCTAGTGATTCAACACTTATGTGGTGCATGTAAAGAGAAATTTGTCTATTGGATTTTTTCAAAGCTTCTTATAGGGTGTCTAGGTTGTATACAGATAGAATTTTTCTTATAATTCTATTGATTGTATAATCAATAACTAGATATTGAAAATAATTAACTATACACTTAGAATTATGATTTAGCCAAGAGTTTCAAACACCTACTTAACTGAGTTTTGTGGACTGATAAGCATAATGATAATTCATTCAAAATTAATGTATAGAATTGAAATAAACAACACCTACCTGACAAGATTATTTGTTGATTCTCTATGTCTTTTCTTCTTATGTTGTGCCCCTTGCTTCCCTTTCTAACTTTCTCATCCAAAAATGCATAAGATGTTCTCCTTTCTCAACTTTTCCCATATGAGATAGGAATACTCCTTTGCTTTTAATATTTATGATTTTATTTTTTTGTTATTTTTTCTAATATATATAATTCTTTTTTATTTTATAATTTTAGTCTCCAAATTTCCTTTTATTTTTAATTGTCTTTTCTTGTTTTTTCCTTTTTTTTCCCAAAGTAATCTTTATTTATTTATTTATTTTAACACTAAATGTCAAAATTCCATGATTTTATTAAATTAATTAACAACCACAAATGTTCTGACATTTTAAATGATAATTTCATAATTACTAATAATTCAGATTGTTAAATCTACTTTTGTTAATAATATTTATACTAGCTTAAATGATAAAATATCTCAATTCATTAAGCTATTAAACTATGTTGGCAAACCACAGAAAGAAACACTTCAAATCAATTATAAATAAGCATACCATTTGCAAATCATATTTAATGTATTCTACCATGTGCTAACAATTTTTGTATGTGCAGGGTTCTTGCCAGTTCTCTGTTGTCCTTTGACGTCTCCATCTACATCACCCTTTCTAATGATGCTCTCCCTCTAGCAATCTCTAAGGGATGAGTTATCTTATGTAAATATTACAACATGCAGGTAGTTAGATCATATCAAGATGATAAATGTATAGTATAAAATATAACTGAAATAACACATCAATATAAACACATACAATATAGCCAACTTACAGTAAATCAATCATGTATCATCATATATCTAAATAATATTCTACTATTCTATTATAGCATATATCTCAAGTTTAATCAAAAATATAACCAATATTAAATGTATCCACTATATATATATATGAATAATCAAATAGCTTTTTAGTGAGGAATCAAGATACAACTGGTTATGGCTAGCGGATGGAGGATTTGAATGGGACTGGGTGGTGTGAAGACTAGTTATGGGTGTGGACTAGAGATAATGTTGGGTGTTCATCTCAATGAGGTGAGAAAGTATCATATCCTTATTAGCTATGAGACATTATTCAATCAGGGTATTGACCAAATTTGTTTTGGATACCATGGATAATGATGAGAGAAAGTATGCATGATGTGGTTTGTCAGCCCTAATCGACAAGTGCAGGGGATTGAATAGAAATACCTAGAGACGAAGATGGGATGTGTGGAACAAATTTAGACAAAGGCTTGTTTTAGTCCAATTTTAAGTTTGACTCAATGATATGAGCTATTGGATGGGATAACATAATATTTAAGTAGACCAACTAGGATGTGAGCTAGATGTTTGATGATTGGGATTGGATTTAACTAACTGAGATATTACAAGCTATAAGATTGCATGAGGGGATAGACTCACCCAAAATATTGATTTAATTGGATTGATTAGATTAGGACTATCTCAAGACTAAGATGATTGACTCAAATAAGATGTGATGATTAGATTAATAGGTTGAGGGGATAATGATAATGCATAGGACTCAAACTTAATTAGATACCAGTAAGCTCCTGATGTGGAAGAGTTGTTTTCCAATGTGGATGAACACTAATGTATGAATACAAACTTGATGATATAACTAGTATAGACATGCAGATGAGTTGGGTTGGAATATGATTAAGACTAGGTTGATAAGGTGACTAGGCAAGACCAGATCAAGACAAATGACTGGTTATGGATAAAATGGACTTAGGACAAGATGTGATTAGGTTGTGTATGTGATTTGGGTGGATGAGATTAGACTGGAGGTGATCAAGATTGGTTATAGACAAGGTGGACTAAGTGATAAATATTATTTTAAGGATGATTAATGTTAAGGCTAAGTGAATAATATGAGGTTGGACTATGATAATATGTGATGGAGGGATGACAAGACTTAATTAGGATACGTAAGTGGTGGAGGCATGACCAATGATGGGTGTATATGACTAGACTAGGATGGGTTTAAAATAAGAGAGTGATAGGAGATAGGATGAGACAATTTTTAAAAGGATGTACAAGGAAAATATGTACAAGAGGAAAATTATACAATGATGAAACAAGGATATACAATATGACAATATCCATAAAATTTATAGATATGTGTGTGTAGGTTTGGGTGATAGGTTTAGCACAACACTCACCAAATCAAGAAAACTAAAACTCTAATACTATTAAATCAAATAAGAGTATAACTTGATGACTACACCATCTAACAACTTCACAAGTAATGTTGTAGGTTGGTGACCCATTATGGAATTTCCCAAACCCTCTCAACCCCATCTTCACATGATGGTCACTTGGGAGCTGATACTGACTCTAAAAATAAGTCACCTATTATGGTTTAAAAGTATTATATTAGGCTATATAGGCTCTCTAGGGGTGTCCCAAATATACGTTAGGTACGATGGGCTCCAAGTTTGTGTGGGGTGTTATCTAATGCCTGGTTCAAATAATTAACTCTTTCCTTTCATGTATGACCTGTATGGGATCAAATTCTTAGTCTAATGATAGTTGTCCATGATTTTTATATTTGATCAAAACACAGAGTGTGGATTAGTACGTGGTGGTGAAATCCATTGTCACTATCCCCCTAAGACTATGACAAGTGGGTGGGTGTCAATTCCACATCATGTTGACCCTAGAAAAGAAAAATGGGAGGGTTTATTAATGGTTTTTTATCCTCTAAGAATCATCACAAAGATACAAGGAGGAGAGCATACACCATCATAACCCTCGGATGACAAATAGGTAGGCCAAAAAGAGATTAATTAACTGATTAATTAGATGTGAGATATATATACAAGATACATGAATATATAATAATTTAAAACATAAATTGATAAAAAAATTAGTAGTCTTAGATAAATAAAATAATTTTCAATTTGCCCAAAATGTCTTTGACAAGTGGCATGCAAGAAAATGATTAGTAGTTTGATTGGCATTCCTGAAAGGGCAACCTGCAAGACAAGTGATTAGTATTTTTGATTGATAATCTTGAGAGGTAATTTACAATTCAAGATGCTAAACCAAAACATTATTTGTAAAAGAAGATGTTAACAAGTCCATATTTACCCTTTTAAGAAACATAATGTTAGTCATGTAGGTCTTAATAAAAACCACTAAAAACTGGCAATTCGGTTCTATAATGGTTCTATAAGGCAGCCCCCAATGAGGTTAAAGGATAGTGCCCCTTATGGGGTTAAATTTAAGCACCCCTTATGGGGTTAAGGGGCAGAACCCCTTACGGGGTCCAGGGATAGCACCCTAGGTACAAGACAATTTAGGCCTTGCAGGATGCTTGAAATGTGTTTTATTATTTTCATACTAATGGAGTTATATTCCTTAGTAATAAAGGTCTAGAATATGGGGAGAATTCTAGTTTTATGTATTAAAATACACATTTATGATAATTTGATCAACTTAACTTACATAAGAAAGAGAAGATAAAAAAGATTAACTTGGTTTTATGATAAAACTAATGATTCTGGACTTGGAATTAGAGGAGCAAGATTGGAACATTATCTAAATTCTAGATCTGGTCTCTATTTTCTGATTGGATAGGAGCACCAAAAATAGGACACCTTGGTTTCCAGTATTATAGTCCTTTTTTAGCACTATTATCTTGAGGATAAAATCTTTCTAGGTTTTGTTTTTCTATTCAATATGACCGTACGTACCAGATTTAAGGTCCCAAAAGTCACTAGAGCTTTCTATAGGTCTATTTCAATCTTCAATACTATATTAGATTACATATATAAAAACAACAAATATAATAAAAATAAAGGGGGAAAATTTGGGGTGGGAAGAATGATCATACAATCAAGAACCCCTATTATTTTTGTTGTTGCCTACATTAACCCTCAAGCTAGGGTCTCATATCTGATGTAGTTCTCCCTTAGGGAACATGCATAATCAATATACATGATTGATGCAAGAATTAATTTCACCTAGGTCCTTCCTTGATCAAGCATGCAAATCTATGTGTGATGTAGAGGAGATGAGTTATACTATTGATTGATTTTATTATGTCTAATGTGCCAAAATAGTAAGTGCTAGATATAAAATACCTTGTGTAGTCCTTTATATAGGAAAATCATTATTTTAAATTTGGGAGTTTTATTCACATCTGGCCAACATGGGAAAACTTAGGAATGAATCAAAGAAAAGGGGTAAGACTCACCCTACGGATAAAACTGGTCGTTAGAGCCAAAACTATTCTTGGATAATAGTGCCAAAAACTAGACACCCTAGGTTTCAGCGTTGTAGTCCTATTTGGGTATTGTTGTCTAGGGGGTGTAGGACTTGAGGGGATGGGTCTAGGTCTAAAAGAGGTGCCGGGACCTGAAATGGTTAAATATGAAAAGCTATGGATGACTAGGGATAAGCAAAGATATGTATAGGGAATGTAGTAAGACCAAGACAAGTCAGATAAAAGGACATAGCTAAATATGAATAAAAGCTCATATTTTCTAGTCAAAGTCTCCTATGAAAGGAGTGTGAAAAGACATAATATATGTGTTTGCTTGAACAATTTAGGGTGTACAAATTTTCCCCCTTTTAATCTATTGATGCAATAAAATGAAGTACTAGAGTAAAAGAAAAAAAGAAGATACATACCTAAACTTACCTGTATGAAGATAAGTGTGCTAAAGAAAAGGGTCCAACTTCTTAGCCACGGAAGTGGATGAAGAACTAAAATAGTGCTTGGAGAAAGAAGGAATCCCTATAATGGATGCCTCCTATATTGAATCTGAATAGTGCTTGGAGAAAGAAAGAATCCATGTAATAAATGCCCCCTATACTGAATCTAAATAGTGCATAGAGAAAGAAGGAACCCCTATAATAGATGCCCCCTATATTGAATCTGAATAGTGCATAGAGAAATAAGGAACCCCTATAATAGATGCCCTTTATACTGAATCTAAATAGTGCCTGAAGAAAGAAAGAACCCCTATAATAGATGTCCCCTGTACTAAATCTAAATAATTTGAATGGGATTTGAGAAGTGCTTAGAGGTCCAAAACCAAAGCCTGTCCTCTGTCCCACACAAACTCCTAGGTCTAAATCTAAGTAATATTATGGACCAATCATTGTAGATGATCATATAGTCTAACTATGACAACCTGAGTAATGCCTAGGTATAAATCAAAAATGTTGGTAAATGTGTGAGAAGAAGATGGTATGTCCTACCATCCTAATCTGTATAATCCTAGAACATGAAGGACATGAACATCTATGCCATGCCCCTAAATCTAGTATGTGAATGATGCATCTAGATAATCTATAAATTTTTAAAACCACATATGATATGACATATCATGTCACGTCCCATGTGCAAAACTAGAGATCAAAATAATGTACTCTACACTATGCCTATAATCTACAATCTGGTCTATAACTATGTCATGATGTATGAAGTTGTATGCATGAGATGTGTAGTAATGTACATGCCCCCAAATCTAGTATTTGGATAGTATACATACATACATATATATATATATATATATATATATATATATATATATATATATATATATATATATATATATATAATGAAGGTGTATCCCTATAAATGTCTTGAGCAATGCTAACTGACCCAATATGATTTGAATCATTGTATAATTTTGACCAAACTAGACTAAGTGATGTTAAGTGACCCATATATTCTGAACCAGTATATAAGCTTGACCAATTTGAGCTGAGTAATGCTAATAATCTAAATATTGTAGGTGTAAAAAACCATGCTGAGTGATCCATATAGTCTGAATCATTGTGTGTTTCAACTGATCTGAGTTGAATCTAATAATTTAATTTCTAGAGTTGTAAGAATCATGGTGTATCCATCTATGATAATGGATAGCTGTGTTGGATAAGTGTAGAAATAGGAATAGTGGGAATGATGCCCCTTTTGGGGAGAAGGATGAAATCTATGATAGAGGAAGTTGATCCAAAAGTGATTACTAGTGGCAGAATGTATAGGAACTTGGTTGGTATGTATTAAATAGATCAAGAGTCTATTGTTGAGTTGGTGAGATTAAATTACTGAGAGTGAAAGGTATCTTGGATTGATTAGGATTGAAGCTTGTATCTAGGTATAGTAGAGATATAAAAACTTGCATGTCATGATAGAAAAATGAGGTAGTAATAGATTGAATGGAGTGAAAGGTTGATTGATTGATTAGGATAGGTTGTTTGAATGTTTTGAATTAATATTTGATTGGTGAGACCAAGTTATATGAAATTTGAAACAAGTGTTTGATTGGTGAGGATCAAGTTATATGAAAGTTCAAAAAATTATTTGATTGGTGAGGACCAATTTATGTATATGGGTATAAGATGGGTGTAGAGATGTATGTGCCATGGTAGGAAAATGTAGTAAGAGAGTAGGGGCCTGACTTATGTCAAAGGTATCATTATCATGATTTTGAGGAACAAAATGGTTTGTAAAATAGAGCTATGGAGCTCAAGTTATAGGCCAAATAGTATTTTGTTTTGAATGAGAAAGCGGGTTGATATAAGAAAATTTGACTGAATCTTGATTCATTTGTGCATTGATTGGTTTGAGAGTTGGAGCTCTTGGAGTGGAAGACATGCCAAGGAGATGAGCATCTATCATGACCCAGTTTGAGCAGTTGGTAGCCTAGATTGAGGTTGGTGGAGAGATTACCCTAGTAAGTAGCTAAACATGTGTTTTAGGCTTGATTGGGAACCTATTTTTCATAATTTTGGGTTGTTTTTAAGCATTTTAAGAAAGTTTGACTAGGCTCAGCACTCATGTCCTACATCCAACACCATTGTCTAGGATCTAGTGTTATTGTCCAAGTTTTAGCATTCCTTTCCAATGATGTTATCCTGTACCCAATGTTGTTGTCCTATAGGTTGGATTTTTGGGGTTGAAGCTTGGTTTAGATGTTGTACTATTATTTGTAAATTTGTCTTGGCATGGTGAACTGATGCACTTGTTATTTGCTAGAATTTTTGATGTATAATCTATTGTTGTTTAGCTTGGATTTTTAGTTGGACTAGTTGACTAATACATGTGTTTTATCATTGTGCAAGGTGAGGTACAGATGAGAGAGTTTCATAGAGGCTAAGTAGCAGAGACTCTGAGGTTGTTGCCTTTATCAGCTCATGAGAGGGTTGTGATGGATAGAGCTGGGTTGGGTCAAGTATGTGATCTTTGTATAGTGCAGTGGGATAGATATTTGATTACCACCCTATGTGAGAGGTGAAATGATGATATGTGTACATTTTGGCTTTCTATAGGGGAGATTAATGTGACCTTGGAGGGCATGTATTAGATTCTATATTTGCCAATCAGTGGGTAATGAGTGTCTTTACAAGATGACATGGGTGTGAATTCTATTGATCATGCATCTAGATACTTTGTAGGGGTGCCTACAAGAGTACATCAGAGAGGTACTGACAGTGATATATTACTATTAGTTATTATGTAGTCAAGTGTTCCACATCTGTGGAAGTGGTTGGTTTGTATTATTAGCTTCTTTTGTTGTTGTGGATGGCAGTGGAGTATTTATCACTTATAGGATGCATAGAGTGGTTCAAAGCAATGAGATGTATGGTACTATGTTTTCATAGAGGAGGACTATGCTTGCCCATTTATATAAAGACTTATATAGATTCATGTAGGAGTCATTCAGTGTTATGTGGGTGAAACCACTTTATTACATTGTTGGGTTTATGAGCACATAACAATTGTGTGACTGATTGGATTGTTAAGGGTGAGTTGGGCATATCCACATTCATTTTGTAAGTGATGGATGAGTGATTTGGCTATCTGATCTCCTATGATAGATCATTATAAGAGGTTGTTAGACATATTGGTGGCTGACGATATCAGATAGAGGCCCTATAGAGGATTTTTTAGATGGCTAGAGGATGAAGAGCAATTGCGGTAAATGAGAGTGAGTTGTTGATTACATGATCATTAATCTAGATTTTATGAGCACTTCCAGTATGAGCATGTGACTAGGTAGTTTAGAGTTTGACAAAATGTTCCTCCTGCAATGTGGGTATGGTTGAGGAGTGCATGGGTACCAACAAGAGTATGGGATCATGGGCGATCTACCGAGGCTAAGTTGGCATTGTTACCTTTCTTGAGATGTGGTGATAAACAATCCTAATGTAGATGATGTGGGATGTACTGAGGGGTATACTGCATGGTGGGCTAGACATCAGTGGGCTCCATTATATCCTATAGATGGAGTGGGTGTTCTTGTATATGAGGATCTTGAGCTGATCCAGATGATGGGAGGTAATCAGTGATTTGGATTTTGCATTATACCTATGTTTGTGCTTTAGCTTGGAATTGCAAATATGTATCTAATGTAATGTTTTACTTCTTATGTGTGCAAGTGGGGTGGGAGGTGTATACGGTGAGGCACCTATTGGGTTAGTGGTGAGGATGACATGTTCTAAGAGACTATAATTGTGTCTACACTATGTGAGCTTACACGGCATGTTCTTGATGATGCTATGGAGGAGGGTTTTATAAAGAGTGTGACCATTATAGCTAATGTTTATGCTCATTTGTTTAACTATGATGCTATATCTACAACTACATATGTTAAGGTAGCAGGAGAGAGAGATGAGCTGAGGGCTGAGCAAGATAGGCATAGGATGCCTCCTCTTGATTATGGATTGATGAGTTTAAAGATTGTAGATGATTATATGGATCTTCATCAGTGACATGCAAACTTGCATGAGGCATATGGTCATTTGTCAAAGTGAGATAATTGGTGCAAGAGGCATTCAAGAACTTGAGGAGGCATAGATTCATCAAGTGCTAGATAGGATTATGGGACTAGTAATGGAGGAGAGAGTGAGATCAAGAGTGAGGGCATGACCCCTATTTATGATTGACTGTATTTTGATATGCTATGTATTTTAAAACCTAGTTATATATATGGATGTTGGTTTGATTTTGAACTTTTGTGTATTTGTGTTATAGATTTTAGAATATACTAGTATTATAATATTTTGATTTTGAAATAGTTGATTTGATGTTGATGTTGAATTTGTATATGCTTGGCAAATGGTACATGGAATATGTGACATGATTGTTTTGATATGTTTAGAAAGATAACATTTGGAATGCGATCCAATTGTTCATGATATGCTTGGATATGTTTTTTAGGGTTGATTTGTGATTATATGTAAGCAAAAAATTGTTGGTTTTTATAATTGGTAAAATTGTTTAGAGAAGTTGATTTGAGATTGGTAGAAGGGTATGGATAAGTTTGATTTAGTAATATCTGGATTGGATAGCTGGTTTTGGTTAGGGATGGTTATCTGGATCAAGAATGTTAGTTGTTAGTAGGTGGGGATGTAATATAGCATGATGTGCATATTACTTCTCTAAGAGTGGCTCAAGAATACAAAGGTTAGCTAGACCTTTGGCTCCATCATTGCCCTGCTAAGTGAAACTATGAAGTGATGCTAAAATGAATGTATGTTGTATCACACTATGCTATATCAATATCTGAACCCTGTTGACTAAGTGAACAAGTGCCCATACTGCTCGTGTTGTGTAGGAATGTGCTCTATAGCTAATAATGTTTACTATGAAGAAGACCCATCTATCTATAACCGAATACCTTGTGGCCTCTATTGTGATGTATATGAATGTGCAATATGTTGAGATGAGTTGAAACCTATGTTGAGGGCTCATTTAATATTAATCATAATGGGTTGTTGCATGAGATAGGACCCTAAAAACTCAATGTTAATGAATATCTCTTTGAAGTATTACTCTCTAGTGTGGATTCAACTAGTCTTAATCATAGCAGATTACTACATGAGATAGGACCCTAAAAACTTAGTTGTAATGAATATATCTCTAGAACAGTACTCTATTGTGGTGCCTATGACTTCGCTAGATATGTTTATGGAATTACACTATGTACACCATGAACTACACTACTATATGTGGGTTTATTGTGTTGTACTAGTTTCCAAACTTTTTGAATAGTTGGAATAGGAGATTTCCTATGAGATTCTATCCTAAAACCTACATTGTGCTCATGATGAGTGATCAATGTTTCCTATGAAGGAATGTCTTGGGATGACTTAGTTTTGGAGGAATGAGGTCTAGGGTTCCATAATGGAGGATATCTTTGTGCCCCCTATGTGAATGTTACAATACCATCATCAACACATCTAGAAATGCAATCTCAGAGTCTAAAAAAATTATCATCATTGTGTCCATAGATATGATGATAATTATAAAAGGGTCGATGTGGTTGTTTATGTAAGAGATGCATATCTCATCAGTGAATAAAAGGTAATGTGATTAACCTCCTATCTAGTAGTGCTAATAAAATGACTGATGGTATATCCCACTCTGAATCAAACTATAGTGGTGTTTTTTTATAGTTCTCAGTAGTGCATACTATAGGTTATGTTCTGAAAACTTGCTCTTTATTTTTGACTAGTTTCTTTTATGTTTGTGGTCTCCTGTCTTGTCTAGGACATGGTGGATGCTAAGAGGTAGGAGCTATATCTAAAGATGCTACTGTGAAGTATAGAGTGATCCTATCAACTGGATCTACCTTAATTATTCCCAATTTATTTTCCAAAGCTAGAACTATGTAACACAAATGTCTAAAACAAGGCTCTGTCTAATATAGTAGATGTTCAAGGAGAGGTTGGTGAAGGCCCTTGATGAAAATATGTTGAATCTCTAGATCTGTTGGTTTGTATATCAATATGAACAAATGAGCCTTGAATCTTAAGATATACTCACTGACTGTCTCTAAAGAATTCTGATGTAGTGTGGCAAGTTTATCATATGTAACATGAGGGCCCATGGTTACAATGTAGTTTCTGATAAATGCCTCCTCTAAGTCATCATATGTGTGCAATGAACCAATAGGGAGTAGATGAAAGAACCAATTATGTGATTCCCCCACTAATGTCTATTGAAACAACTTGAGTATAATTAAAGGGCTTGCATGAGGTGGCAAAGCCTTTTGAAATGCCAGTAGATGTGTGAATGGATCTTCAGTTTCATCAAAGTGAGGTAATGATGGTGTCTGGAAATGATTAGGCAATGCAGCTTTGATGAATGTCTTTGGAACAGGGTTACCTTGTAGATCATTGGCATCCATACAAGATTTATAAGCTTTGTTTTCCAAGGTAAGGAGATGTACTTGGTGTTGTAGTTCACCAACTACATGCATCAAAGAGATGATCTCCTAGGATGGTACATTAGTATCTTGAAGTGGTTTATCTAATCACTAAAATTAATTGTTAATTTTAACCATGGGAATGTTACATTTAGCAAGTGGATCATAAAGAGGGTTTGTGCTCACTTGAACCTTCAGAGTAATAGTATCTTGGATCTTACTAGAGGGATGTGGGCTACCATTCTCTTTAGGTGAGGAGTGAGAACGGGGTTCTATTGTAGTGAGGGGTGGCTTGGGAGATTCATTGGTAGCTTTATGTTTTAGTGAATCACATTTTAATTTAGTATAAGATGTGATATTACCACTAACATGTGCATCATTTGACATAGAATCATTAATAGAAGTAGAAACATCATTTGGAATTGCATTAAGTTTGAGAGGAGTGAGAGAAGGGTTTGAAACATGAGATGCATTTTCTTCTTCACTATTTGCATAGTAGTCATCATTATTCCATGCATTATCACAATATGCATTTTTTGCATTTGAAATAGAAGAATTTGAAGTATCATTTTCATATTCACTTTCATTCTCATATTCATTTCCATGTTCACTATCACATTCATCATCACTTCCATCATTGCTAGGAAGAGGTGTAAGAGAAAGAGTTAATTTCTTTCTAATATGTAATAAGTTATCATTGGTATAAGGAATATCATGTGTATCTATGTTATCCATGGATGGAGTATATGCATTTTCTTCATTTTCAACATGAGAAGTGAAAGTAGAAGAGTTATCATTTGAGCATTCTTTTGAAAGAGTAGAGTTAGGAACACATAATACATCATTTGAACTATTCTTTGGTAATTTGACTCTATTGTATTTATATTGTTATATTTTGAACATAGCAGTAGTAAAAGGTAGAGACATATTAGGTTCACATGGAAGTAAATCATCACCAATAAGAGGTTCACTTGGAAGTGCATGATTAATTTGTGCATTTTGTACATTGTGCCTAGGAGAATGAGGTGAGAAATATATTTTCCATTTATCAAAATTATTTTCATTAGAAGGAATAAAAGAGATGGGTTTAAGAGAAAAAGATTCATCTATTTGTGATTCACCCTCATCATTAGGTACATCATCATATCCTTCATTACAACAATAGTCATTATCTTCACTATAAATGAAATCATTTTCTATAGTTTTAGCAAATGTGCAATTTTGTAAATTTGTCCAATCATTGTCATAATTGTAAAAAAAATTGAGAAATTTTTTTAAGGGATGAGAAGAAGGAATAGCCTTTGTGGCCATTTTATCACCAAAGAGAATTTTGAAAAGTACTATGAAGCAAATAAATGCACAAAGAACTACTAACATTGAATTTTGAAAATTACTTTTGATAGCCCAAAAAAATTACAATAAATTCAAATTATTTTTCTAAAAATTGTAAGGGAGGGAAATTTGAGGTTTTAGGACCTAGTTTGGAAGTCTAGGATTTTTAGTTAGGGTTTTAGAATTTTTGAAATTTATGTAATAATTTTAAATTCTAAAATTGTTGGAAATAGGATAAATGCATAAAAATTTATACAAAATTTAGAATTTTGGAATTTAAATTTTTTCACAAGAAACTACTAATTTTGAAATATTTTTTGACAAAGTAATTGATTTGCAAAAATTCCAAAATAGTTTTCTAAAATTAGCAAGGAGGCAAAGCTTGTTGTTTGATGACCTAGTTTTGAAATCTAGGGTTTTGAATGAATTATTTTCAAAATTAATACAATAATTTGAAAATTTTAGACAAAATTTGAAGAATTTTGCTTGAAATTTTTAAAAATAATAATAAAATATTTCTAAAATTAGCAATGTATTTTTCCTAGTGTTTGTATGCAAATAGGACCTAGTATGTGTCAACTATGGTTTGGGTGAATTTATTAAAAATATTTCAATTAATTTATAGTTTTTTTTAATTTTTAAATTCATATATATATATATATATATATATATATATATATATATATATATATATATTTCAAAAAATCATAAATAATTAGCCCTAGGGTTCCTAAGGTTTTTGTGCAATAATTCAAAGTAAGTCAAGTTCACCAAATGTTTTATTATTTTCAGAATATTGGAGTTATATTTATTAGTAATAAAAGTCTAGAATATGGAGAGAATTCTAGTTTTATGTATTAAAATACAAGTTTATGTTAATTTAATCAACTTAACTTACATAGAAAAGAGAAGACAAAGAAAGATTAACTTAGCTAGTTTTATGCTAAAACTGATGATTTTGAACTTGGAATTGGAGGAGCAAGATTGGGATAGTGTCTAAATTTTAAATCTAGTCTCTATTTTTTGATTGGATAGGAGTGCCATAAATAAGACACACTGGTGTTTGATGTTATAGTCATATCCTAACGTTGTTGTCCTGAGGTTAAAATCTTTCTAGGTTCTATTCATCTGCTCAGTATGACCCTGTGTACCAAATTTCGAGTCTAGAAATCACTGGAGCTTATTGTAGATTTATTTCAATCTTCAATATTTGTATTAGTCTGCACACATGGAAATAATAAATAGAATCAAAGTAAAAGGGGGGAAATTTGAGTTGTGGGAAGAATGATCACACAATCAAGAACATGTGTTGTTCTAATTAGTGCCTACATTAACCCTCAAGCTTGGGTCTCATATCTGATATAGTTCTCCCTTAGGGAACCTACATAATCAATGTGCATGATTGATGCAATAATAAATTTCACCTAGGCCCTTCCTTAATCAAGTATATAAATCTATGTGTGATGTAGAGAAACTGAGCTATACTATTGATTGATTTTATTATGTCTAATGTGCCAAAATAGTAAGTGTTAGATATGAAATGCCTTGTGTAGTCCTTTATATTAGAAACATGTTATTTTGAATTTGAGAGTTTTATTTGTATTTGGTCGACATGGAAAAACTTAGGAACGAAGCAAAGAAAAGGGGTAAGACTCACCCTACAAAAAAACTGATCATTAGAGCCAAAATTGTGCTTGGACAACAGCACTAAAAATTGGACACCTTGGGTTTCAGCATTGTAGTCCTATTTGGGTGCTATTGTCCAAGGGGTGTGAGACCTAGGGTTATGGGTCTGGATTTAAAAGAGGTGCTTAGGCCTTAAAAGGTTAAGTCCGAAAAGCTATGGATGACTGGGGATAAGCAAAGAGATGTCTAGGGAATGTAGTAAGACCAAGACAAGTCAGATAAAAAGACATGGTTAAATGTGAATAAAAGCTCATATTCTCCAATCGGATTCTCCTATGAAAGCATTGTGAAAAGACATAATATGTGTGTTTTCTTGACCAATTTAAGGTGTATACAAAATGACTTATTATTCATTAAAAATGATTCTAAAAATGTACTAAAAAAGGACAATTTTGAAGGCAAAAATGAAGAGCATAATCACAAGTTTAGAGGATAAAATTGTAGATACATAGATAATTAAATTAATTAAATATCATGACCAGAAAGTGCAATATCATGACTTTTATGCAATATTATGATTGTAAAGTCACAATTTTACAAAAAGTGGTTAACTGCTAACAATTACCATATGATTTTTTTGTAAAACCATGAGATTTAAGGTAATATCATGATTTTTATTGTAAAATCATAATTTTGCAATCGATGATAATGCAAGACAGGGAAAAATGACTAGGATTTTAATAATCAGCCCTAAAACAGAATAGGAGATTTTTTTTGAAAAAAAATATACAGAGATTGAAGATAGTTTCAGAAATTAAAAAAAGATTTAATGTGTTTTTGAACTAATGCTTAGACAGATTTGATCAATAGGTATTAACAAGCAAAATCGCTTATTTAAATACAACATTACCTAAATTAGTACAAAATCATTAATTTACAGATAGCGATATTGCATAAAGTGACCAAATGGATAGTAATGGGGGGTTGGTTTCTCTTCAAATGGTCCCTACTTTCTCCCCTTTTTTGTAGACATAATATAACTTTTTCTACCCTTGCAAGACAACATCAGCTGATATAGACCTGTGAATGATCAAAGATTAAGCAAAATTAGTTTTTTTTGGTTAAATAGTATATCCTGCAAAACTGCAAGTCAGAAGACAAAATCACAAATTTTTATACAAAATTGCTAGTCACAAATTAGCAATATTATGAAAAAGTTAAAATCTTGCCAAAAAGATAATTGTTAGCAGTTAATTAAGACAATATTACTTAATTTCAGCAACATCGTGACTTTAATGGCAATATCATGATTCATGAATCTGCGGTTTTGCAATAGAGAGTTAACCTATAAAAAAATTGATTGTTAGCAGTTAAAGATTGACGGTTAGTGCAAAACCATAACTTTCAAGGGAAATACCGTGACTACAGATGAGCGCAATTCCCTTGGGCGTGATAATTTGTCAAAATTCAAACCTTCTTTCTCAACCAGTCAACCTTACAAGCCACCAAAACATATCTAGGATACAAATAGGTTAAATTGGGAGGGGATGTCTCCCATTGTGGGTGCCAAAATATGATTGAAATTTTGAGCAAAATGGATTTAATTATGTGTTTACATCAAAAACACCCAAAATGTCACTCCACTAATTAAAATCTAGAGCCATTATGATAAAATGCAAATAGACGAATGAAGATTCAAAACAACACTTTAATCTTAAAGTTAATTGCTCCAAACTAAGATTAAATGGATTAAAAGACTAAATGATTTCGATTGAAATTATCTTAGACTCATATTTGCAGCATTATGGTAGCTTGATTCATTGACTTGTATGGACTAGTTAATCATGTGGACATGAAGACTCTATGGATTCAATGGTTATTTGTGATTGTTAGTCAGTTTGGTCATGGAGGAATAGCTTGTATAAATAAGTCAAGGAGGGAAGATCTATGGCTCACATTTTGAGTTGTGCCATGAAAATTAAGGGTGGAGGAATTTTCAAGGAATTAAAAATTGTATGAAAGCCTTTAAAATAGATGCTTCTAGCGAGGAGGAGCCAAGTTAGAGGAGATTCTAGAATTAGAGAATTTTATAATCTCCTTAAGGGCTTATTAGGATTATTGAGAGATTAAGATAGAGATTAGATGGGTGATTAGGGACTAGGGGTGTAGGAGAGTCTAGGAGTAGGCTAATGTAGATGGGTAGAAGAATTATAGGAATTTTAAATTCTCAAATAATAAATAAAAGAGATTAAGATAAAATAAGACATGATTTAGAAAGATTAATTGATTGGTGGGGTAGAAATAAGATTAATAAATGAAAAAATGATTGAAAAAATATTAAATAAATAATTAAGATTAAAAAAAATTAATTAATTAACAGAATTAATTATAATAATTAAAACAAGCAGAATTTAGTGTATACAATTCCAATCCAAGCCTTTTTTCCACCATCTAAGTTTCACTCCAATAGAACTAATAGCCTTGTTGTTTTGAAAGACTGCTTTCCATGATAAGAGTATAGTCCGGAGTAGTTTGGTTGATAATTTTGGTATGAGTGCAGTAATCATAGGTCAAGTAATTATTCCTTGCCCATTCAAGCTTCTGCTTCTCTGACTCCTCCAAAGTACCATAAGTGCGTTTGTTCTACCAATATTTTGCGCTCCTGGATATGTAGAACCTTCGATTTCCATTCCATGGGCACACTCCGATATTGAAATCCCTGAAGGAGGCCACAAAAGGACCTTCATTCCACTCTATTTTAATCTTTCCCCCTTGAGTAGCCCATTTGTCTCCATTCCATATACTTGCAAACACCCCCATTGGCTGCCTCTGGGGAATGCAATTCCCTTCACTGCATAGTTCTTGTGTACTCTGATTGGTACATCGTCTACAGGAAATCTGCAATATGTATATAGAGGATTACAACTTTAATTTTTTGTTGCAGAATAAGCATCTGAAATACGAATTTATCTCATATCTTTTGGGATTCTATTTACTGTTAAACAAACATAAACAAGCATGCTTTTTCAAAATTTAAAGAACAGAATTCCTCTACTCAAAGCAAAAGAAGTAGTAAAATAATTCAAAAAAGGCCCATCTTACGTGATCTGATACATGTTCCAAAACAGAGAATATCTGTGGTAGTCTGCAGCAGGATCAAACCAGAGATGCATACGTTCTATTCTGCAGTCATATCCATCGGCATATATACTCGTCTGCACAGTAACAGGTTCTCCTGATACATTCCCCAAAAATTCAAAGTCCGCTTCATCATGGCTGGGCTGGTCTGAGGCCAACTGTAATCACATAAAAACATTAACATGAGTCGCCTCTTTATAAGAATGTAGGAGTCTGTGGAACCAGTTTCCACTTTGGTGAACACAGCATCTACCGTTGGATATAGTTCCAACGGGGTTCCCATAACCTTCACTTTGTGTCTTTGGAAAATCTAGGATTCAAGTTTTCCTTTTAAAGTTAAATAATTAATTGTAATGACGAATTTATGAAGTGCCGTATTCCCCTTCATCCCCTCCACTCGTTTAATTTACACGATACAATTCATGAATATTTCGCATGTCATTTAATTTGGATGATATAATTTTAAGAATATTTTACATGTGAAAGAGAAATGAAAAAGGATATATTTTTTTTAATTATTGGTAAAGCGACTTTTTTAAAAGAGATCTTTTATATAATAAAAAGCTTGTTTAACAATATTAAAAATGTGATAAAGTTTTCTAAAATAAGAAAATTATAGAAAGAGTTATTAAATAGTAATTATACACTTAATCAATAGTAACAAAATAAATAATAGAAAACATACAAAAACACTAATGATTTAAAATAATAAATTTCTAAACTCAAATCTTCATTTGTTAATTAGTAATTTTGTTTAAGAATAATCAAGTGCGGTTGTTGAAGAAAATTATTTTAAAGGTGCAAAGAACAAATTGTAAAATTAATCATAGGTTGTAGCGATTTTTCTTTCTCAATGAAAAATAAGATTCTCCGATGTCTATTGCATTCCATTACACACTGAATTCATCGCTTCAACTTTTAGCAGTGCCATCTCAAAGCTATGACCTTTCTTTTTAGAAGTAGCTTCCACATTAACAAGAAATTTCGAAAACAAAGATCTAGGAGGGAAGGAAGAATCCTCAACTGATTGAAGGGAGTTAGAGAAAGAACAGGGACAAAAACACCCTAAAGATCCTTCTCCAAAAAATCCCCTTAAATCTAAGAAACAAGAAAAAAAAAAAAGGAAAATGAAAAAAATTCTCATGTTTCCATCATAAATCTTAATCTGAAATCCTTTCTTTCTTTTTTTAAACTTACAACCACAAGAATGGGAAATCCCATGAAACCTAAAAAACCATCTCCATACCCTAAAATAAAGAGGAATATTAATCAATACTATTAAAAATTATTGTAACATTCACTTTCTTAAGATACATCAATCATTTTTTTCAATACTATTCAATTATTAATCCTGAAGTATTTAATCATCAGTTTCAATGAATATTTAACTTGCTTTATTAATATTTTTTATAATTTAATTTTACGTAATTATTAAAAAATTTATAAAAAAAAATCTATTTTAATATTTATATATATACAAAAAGTGTGAATTTGTTTTGTAGGGTACATATATCAAATCAAAGTTTAGGACAGTACACAGTTATCTTTCCAATTCTAGACTTTTAGAATATAAATAACAATTAAGATCGATCATTATCTTTTTATATTTATTTCTTTATTTTCTTATTAATTAATTAAATCAATCAGTATCAATTATATGCTTTCATAAATATTATTAAAGTTATTACTTGCAATAATTTACAGGTATTATTAAAAATACAACTTACAGCTTGAATTTGATCCCTCAAGGATGAATGGGTGCTTTCCGTACTCTTTAATGGCTATATATGAATGGACAAAACATCCAGAAATACTGATTGATTGCAATTTACTGCGCACAAAAGAAATAACAGACAAGAAGGAATACAATTTTTAGGGCACTCTGATACGGGAGCTGGGATCTTGCCATTTTCCCAAAAAAAAATCGCAACAAATTTTGACAGTTCATAAACGCATTGTAATTAATGCCCTGCCATGTTTTGCTTTATTTTACAACCACTGTTTGATTTATGCTGGTATTTGTATCTGCAAAAGACTTCCGATAACGATGGCGTCCTCTAATGAGATAAATGAAGCGACTAGGCACAAACGCCGAGTGTAGAATGTATCGGAATTCTATTAATAAGGATGATTATTAAAAAAAAGTGGTTACTTGATATTCATGGTCTAAAATCAAGTGTAAGTAATATTATTAAGAGGATTATGTATTAAATCATTTTTAGGAGATAGAGTGATTCAAGAAAAGGGTTCTCTTGATAATGGATGAAAAAACACCTATCCATCTTGATGCTATTTGGCAAAGTTAATAGTATAAACATACTCCATCTAGGTAGTGAAGGTATAATAATCTTAGTTTGATCACCATTACGTATTAGAGAAGTCCTACAAGATAATGAAGCGTAAGCTTTGTTACATGGTTGAAGACTCCATCTCCTTTAATAAGGAGAGATGGAGTAACGACTATATGATCGACTTCACAGACATCTAGGCATTAGTGGTTGAGAACCCTATGCCGATGCATTTAGAAGGACTCTACCCATGGTGTTCACAACCCTCCCCCTATAGTTGAGAAACTCTTGTGAATGCTGAAATTCTAAGTCAATTTTCTCGTTATGTGTTAGAATATGGAAAAAAGTAGAGGTGGGCACATAAACTTTATCATTAATGGAAAATTGCTGAGAAAGAACCTCATTATTGAATATAACATAATTCTTGGACGTTAAACGTTGATCAAAGAGAATTAAAGATCTAATTTATTCCAAATAAAGGCAATGTATGGTGGCTACTAAGAATGATCTCCAAACAAATCCATCCTTCTCTTGATTGGTTTCATGTGGAAAGGAAAAAACATATTGTAAATCTATTACCATAATTCATGAGCATGAGGGAATATTAAGAATAAGTATTCGAAGGTCTTGGGGCTACAACATGCATGGTACTTCGGATGAGGAAATCCAATATGAGGGAGTTTTTTTCTTAGTGGTAGACCTTGATATAGACTAAGCACCATAAAAAATGAGTGAGATTGGGCTCAATTTTGAAATCCCAAATCCGGTTAATATGGATAAGTGGCCATGCCCAAGGAGAAGAAATGAGACTCCACTGACTATTTAACTTGCCAAGTCTGAGGAAAAGCAACTCATAATTTTATACAACAAAGTTGGTGAGTAATGCTTAAAAGACACATCATGGTTCTAATGCCAATCTTTCCACCATGCAACTAGTGGGTGAAGGCCAAGTTTATGCATCATAACATCTAGCATAAGCTCCTAAATGTGCAAGTGAGAAGGCATATTAAAATAAAATATATTATACTTTATTTGCAAAATGGGTCATGGAGTCCAATCTTGAGAGGGTACATAATCTCTTATTGTATGTAAATACCTTTCTTGAATAATTAGAGGGTTTTAATCCTAGGAGTTTCAACAAGTGGAAGACTACTGCTAGACATAATGGGGAACCACCAAATATTGTGGTCATTATAAAGATTTAGACAAACTATCAACCCATCTATTTAACAGTTTAAAAGGCTTTATAGATACTTTTGGCCACAAAATATCCCTCAATTTTAACAAGGCCATAGATAATGAGCAAAGTATGCAGTCCAATACTCTTCCAACTAGTCTTGCCATAAGGAAAGTCTATAAATATGCAATGCCAAAGCAGGTATTTTCAGGATTTGGGGCCATTGGTGTTGTGAACAACCCTTTTGGAACACAAAGAAACACTATTTATGTATATGTTAGTAACGCCCATAACTCATTTAACTTATGAGATGCAACAAAAATCCCAAGCCATTCTATAGAAATCCCATGTTTTCTTGACATTAGCCCAAATAAAATCTATAAGAAGTTTAGTGAGATTATCATAGGAATATTTAGAGGGCACCCTACAAGGAAAGTAGTAGACATGAGTGCCAGCTAGAATTTTAGTGCAAATTTAAAACTTTCTTACAAAAGACAAGGGTTTTGTAATCGAGTAGGCAATTTTATTTTCAACTCTTTATAACACGTATTACCACAACTCAAAGGAGGAGCTATCAAAAATAAAAGGAATGCCGAAGAATTTGAACCACTCCCCTTTGTTGATCCATTTTTCACTATAAATTATTTAGTGAATCTGAGAAATATACCATACTTTGATGAAAGTTTTGGGTTTTCACCCACTACAAACTTGACCCAAAGGCTTTGCGAAATATGTAAAGGCAAGCCAATGCTTCTTTGAAAGAAGCTTCACAAGGATTCATCAATAAAGTGGCCCTTAATACGTTCTCTTACTATTGGGAAGCATAATTCCTTTGATAAGACCATGATCAACACTGCAAGGAAGAAGATAGATAAAAGTTTTGGCCGCTAAAACACAAAGTGTAGAAACTAGTAGATATCCTTGTTTGAGACAACATAATTTTAAATTGAATCTCTTTGACTTATACTAATAATGGTTAAATACGCTAAAGCATGATCAAATAATGATTATTCATAAATATCTTTTAAAAAAATCTTATTTATTATCATATTATAAAAAAACTAATCCAAATAATTTTTGAAGAAATAATAATAATTTATTATTTCTGTTTGCAATATTTAAAAAGTTAAAACTAAAAATTAAAACACAATGTCAAGCAAAAGTAAAGTTGGCGAAGACCAGCCGGGTACAAACTTCATCGCAATATCATTTAAATATATAATATCATAAAGAATACATATATATATATATACATATATATATATATACATATATATATATATACATATATACATATATATATACATATATATATATATATATATATATATATATATATATATATATACCATAAAAAGCATTAGGATCTCGTTCTTATAGTGGGGAAACGAGTAAAAAGCAAGCTGGCTTAAATTCCAATCCAAGCCTTTTCACACCATCTAAGTTTCACTCCAATAGCACTGATAACCTTAGTATTTTGAAAGAGTGCATTCCATGGTAAGAGTATAGTCCGGAGTAGTTTGGTTGATAATTTTGGAATCAGTGCAGTAATCATAGATCAAGTAATTATTCCTTGCCCATTCAAGCTTCTGCCTCTGTGACTCCTCCAAACTAGTATAACTGCGTTTGTTCCACCAATTTTTTGCGCTCCTGGACCTGCAGAACCTTCGATTTCCATTCCATGGGCACAATCCGATATTGAAATTCCTGAAAGAGGCAACAAAAGGACCTTCATTCCACTCTATTTTAATCTTTCCCCCTTGAGTTGCCCACTCTTCTCCATTCCATATACTTGCAAACACCCCCATTGGCTGCCTTCTGGGGAATGCAATTCCCTTCACTGCATAGTTCTTGTGCACTCTGATTGGTACATCGTCTACAGAAAATCTGCAATACATATAGAGGATCACAACTATTGCAGAATAAGCATCTTGTTGGTATCGAGAATCTGAAATACAAAATTATCTCATATCTTTTGTGATTCTATTCACCGTTAAACAAACATAAACAAGCATGCTTTTTCGAAATTTCAAGAACATATTTCCTCTACTACTAAAAGCGAAGAGAACCAGTAAAATAATTCAACAAAAGCCCATCTTACATGATCTGATACATGTTCCAAAACAGAGAATATTTGTGGTAGTCTGCAGCAGGGTCAAACCAGAGATGCATACGTTCCATTCTTCGGCCATATCCGTCGGCATAAATATTTGTCTGCACAGTAACAGGTTCTCCTGATACATTCCCCAAAAATTCAAAGTCCACTTCATCACGGTTGGGCTGGTCCGAGGCCAACTGTTAGCACATAAAAACATTAACACCGATCGCCTCTTTATAAGAATATAGGAGCCTTTGGAACCAGTTTCTATCACTTCCAAACTTTTTAATTGTTTTACAAATGGTATTATATTTTTTGCAACTTAATGTAAAACTAACCAGCTATACAGAAAATATCTAATTTGAAAAAAATAAAATGGGTACAAGTTGAAAATTTACTAGGCAAATATATACATTACATTGACAGATCTCAGAGACCTGCAAGTGTGATATCTCACCCCCTCTAATCATCATATTTACATAAGCATTACACTAAATCACATGATATAATTCATAGAAATAGTTCATTAATACAAACAAAAAAATCCAAGAAAAAATACTTACATAAAAGGCAACCACTGTGCCCGCTGAGTTGCCAGGAATGAGCTTGATTTCCATTTCAATTTTCCCAAACAGAAACATGTCGTTGTATGCGAATCCTGACCCTACAAAATCAAATTTGAAATCAATAACTTTGACCCCCCCAAAAAAAAAAACCTTAATGTTATGAAAGCTTAATTAATTGAAACCACCACATCTTACCAGAGCTTCTGTTCAAAATTATCTGTCTCTCCAAACCATTATTCAAATTCTTAATACTGTCAGGTGACCATGTAGTGTAAAAGTGCACTGGGTTACTAAAATTTAATAATTTGGCATTGCATGCAGTGGTCATCACTGCAACAAAACACAGCCAGACCAACACATCTGCTAAATGAGACCGTTTGAAAGCCATATCTAACAATTATGACAAAATGGAGGGCACTCTCTTCATATTTATATATGTTCGTGATAAGGTAAAATACAAATTACACAAATCATTAGGTAGAGGAGGCGATAGCAAACAAATACAAAGATGAGTAAAGTGTACGAGAAAATAATAGGCATATATTTTTGAATAGTTATTATATTATATATCTTCGAAATTCATTTTTAAATAGATGAGGAGGATACTTGTACATTGAATGAGGTCAATGTTAAAAGGACACTTACAAAGGATGATTGAAATATTGGAAAATATATATATATAAAATAATCTAAAAATCATCCCTTATTAATAGGTCGATTGTAATTAGAAATGGAAAAATAAAGAAAAAGAATACGATTGGTATTTTTTGACAAGTTTTGTTGTCGAGGTGGTTCAAACTCAATTTTGATAGAGCTTGTCAGGGGAACACAGGTGCCTCTAGGGCGGGGTGTGTGATCATAAATTGTAGCGGTTCAATCATTAGAGTCGTGTCTATCAAATTGATGAATGGGACTAACAATGAGGTCGAAGCCCAAGCCTTGGTGGTTGGGATTGATCTAGCGCTTGAGTGAGAGGTGTTTAATTTGGAAATTGAAGGCGACTCTCAAGTCGGCATTCAAGCCTTGTCTAAACAAAGGGTTAAATCATAGAATTTGAATAATATCTTTGAGAAAGTTTGGGGTGATGTTTCCAAATTTCAAAATTGGAGGTGCTCACATTATTATAGAGAGGCCAACCAAGTAGTCGATTTTTTGGTTAATGTTGGGATATAGCAAAATGAAGTCAGGCAGGTGGATAACATAAGAGAAGTCTGGGAAGATTTTAGTGAGATGGCTAATTTTAATTTTTGAATGACATGAGCTGCTTGCCAATGCGTGTGGAGATTGGAGTGACGAGCATTGATGAGCTGCCCTTTAGTATCTTTCATTTGGTTCATGTGTGAAGGGTTGGAGAGTTGGTAGGTTGGAGCAGAGTTATGTGGAGTCTTTGGCTTTGCATATGGTTTTTGGGCATGGGGCAAAGAGAGAAATAGGTTTGCGGGCCTTGTCTCAATGACACGGTTAAATTATATTTTTTGGGCTACCACCTCAAAAGTGGCTCAAGCTATTTTGGAAGTTTTGGGTGGTGAGGTGCTAGAAAAGACCCTGAGGTGGTGGGTTAATTTTGAGGTGGCTTCTCTGTTTGCCACGAATCTTTTGATGCTTGTTTCTGATAAAGAACAAGTGACGAAAATGGTTGAGTTTTTTGTGGCCCTAGAATTTAGCGTGGATTTGTTGGTGAGACTGGTGGATTTTGCTCCTCTCCCCTTCTCTGGTAAGGATGACTTGGGTTTCATCCCTTTGGTATTTTTTTGAGAGCTAGAGAATTGTTTCATAGCCCTTTTGTGTCTGGTCAAGGAATTAGAGTCAGTTTGGACAGATGTTAAGGAGTTGGCTAAGGAGGTGGTTATGCCAGATATTGAAACTTTCAAGGCTCCTCTACAAGACTTCACGACGTAGCAAGACCCCCCCCCCCCAAGCTGGGTGTTGCAAGTGTCTCGGGGGACGAGGCCCCCAACAAAATAAGGTCATTCAGACATGGCACAGCATAAGCTTCGAGCCAGTAGCTATAAGATGAAAGAGAAGGAGTCGGTGGTGATCCCATCAATTGTAGGTTCAGGACAATCAGTTGGCAGAGTAGGGGCGTCTCCTCAATCAGGGATTCCGGCCTTTGGACAATGAAGTGATATGTCGTAACTGGGGTGGGATGATCTTAGAGGTGGTGAACATCTCAAATTAATGTATAGATCAGAGCTTATATGGCTTTGTTAATGTCTATCAACTAGATTTTTGTTATGAAAATCACTGTTAAATAGTTAAGATTTTTTTTATAATCTTAAACATTATTAAATATAATAATGTTTTGGTTATGATATTTGGTAGTTTTTTGAATTTTGTATGATCATGTCTTGTTGGAATTATCTCTCAAACCAGACCAATAATTTTTTAATTCTTTTTATTGAACAAAGATCCCTTAACCTTAAAATTAGAGTGAAAAAAATAATTTAAAAATCATTTTTTAACATGTTAACAATTTTTTCATTTATAAAATTCTTATATTTTTTAAAACTTATTAAAGACACTTTTAAAAAAATTGAAACATCGAAAAATTAATCAAAAAAAGCACTTTTTAACCTATTAACTTTTTTTTCATTTACAAAATTCCCATATTTTTTATAACTAAACCAAGAAAACTTAAACTTTTTTCATTTATAACTTATCCATAATTTTAAGACCAAACCAAAAACAGTATTCCACATACTCATTACATATCCTACGCCATATACCAGCAGGGAAAAAGAGTAACAATTTGGCTATTGCTGCCGTACCGCCCTATTTTGCTTTTATTTTGTGGTCCATTTTATATGAAAATATGCCAACGTGAAGTGCAGTATAAAAGCAAAAGAATGCCACGTCCCCACATTGGACGGTCATGGGTGCTTTCCACTTTGTTGGACACAGCATCTACCGTTGGATATGGTTCCCACGTGGATCCCATAACCTTCACTTTGTGTCGGAATGTGGACAAAAGATAACAAAGAGTCCTATGGCTTTGGAAAATTGAGGTTCAATTTCTATAAAATCATCGAAAGGACGAATATATAAAGTAACATTTAAATTAGACAATGGTGGAATATTTTTCAGATGATGTAATTCAAGGAATATTTTCCATGGACAGGAAAAATGGGAAGAGTCGCTATTAGTCCATGCCATTGATGATTATTGTAGCATTCACTTTCTTAACTTACATCAATCATTCTTTCCAATACTATTCAGTTATTAGTTCCAAATAATCATAAGTTTTAATTAGTAGTTAACAGATTATTACTCAAATTTTATAATTTAATTTTATATAATTATTATTTTTTTAACATTATTTTCAATATTGCAATTGTCTTTTTTGATTTATCCATGTTAAACTCGTTTAAGGTGTTAAACTGTTTAGAGGGAACAGATGTTAAATCAGAGTTTAAGATAATGGTCCTCAGATTTTACAATAAGATCTTATAAACTTACACATTATTAAAATAACCATTAAGTATAATAATTTCTTATCTTTTTATATTTATTAAATTTATTCATTGCAATAATTTATAAATATTATTATGGTATTTGTTTTATTGAAATACATTAATTATTTTTACACTTTTTTTTTTTTTTTTCTTTTTTTCCTTTTCCTTTTTCTTTTTCTTTTATCTCTTTTTTTTTTCCTTGGGTAATTAGAGGGAAATCAAATCTTGAGCATTGTAAAGTGGGTTTTTACTGTACATCCTATGAAAGTTGAGAGTCAAACTCATGATTAGGGCTACTTCTATGTGTTGTTAAGATCGATTGGACTAAATATTGGAACCAATTTACTTTTATTTTTGAGATTAGTTTTTTTCGTACAATAAAATTATATAAATTTTTTTTTTATTCAACTTTGTAAAAATGCTATTGTGTGATGTTTCAGATTTCACTATTGGATCCATCTTTAGAGAAGAAAAAGAATCAATTGTAAAACAAAATTACAAGAGGGTTTAGTTTCTATGTTAGTATTCAAATACAAACAAGATCACGAAACATAACACTTTAATCTTTCTCCTTAAGGTGAGCTATAATCACTAAAACAAAAAAATCAGTACAAGAAGATGAACAATACATTCAGCGTCCTTGAAAACTCCATAGGGCAATTGTTTGGCAAATGCTTGAGCTAGATTTATGGATATAAGAGTCTTTATCAATGTGTGTTCAATCCGATGGCATATCCCCTTGTCCATTATGGCTTTGATCACTTTAAATGAAGAATGGTGAAGCTTCTTAGCAATATTTTGGCGTTAATTATTCACACATACAAGCTTGATCTGTGTCCATGTTGATTTATATATTTTTAGCATGGCTGAAATAATATGAACCATCCATCTCAATATCAAGATGTGTGGCCTAGGATTTATTCAATTTTGGAGGCCAAATACCATTAATGTTGCAATTAATATCACATTTATTAAACATGACTTGCACAAATCATATATTTATTTGTATTGATTCTTTAGTATTTGACAACTTTCATGATGATGTCATCATTCCAAATATTTATTGTGATGTTATGATGATGTCATGATTAACTTGGCCACTTGTCATGAAATTTAAAAAATAAATCCAACTAATGAATTGAGAAAATAGGAAATTCTAAAAGTTATGGATTTTCCTATTAGAAGAATATTAAGATAATTAAATGAGTTTAATTAACTTAATGAAAAGTGATATGACTTTTTAAAGTCAAATAACCATTCAACATAATTTATTCCAAAACGTCTCTTGTAAAGTCATAATTTGACTCGGAATGAATTAAGTGAAGCTGACAGTTGCGTACAGTATATTTATCTTATTAGAGATACCCCAATATGTTTCGAAAGATGCATGTCAAGAATACAGAATAATTTAGATGTTTCAATGATTCATGTGGTGTTGTCATAAATTACTCTAATTATAATTTTGAAATGAAAATGGTGAGAATTGAGTGTCTATATTTTGCCCCTATTTGAAAAGGCATTGCGAGACACATATGAAATAACGTCTTTTCATTCAAGTTGTTAAGAAGTTTGAAAAAATAGATTAAGAAATAATTAGTGGCCCATAATACCCCCTCGCGAGGGCATATGGGGATGAAAGACATGAATGGGATGCAATTTTGACATGAGAGTGGTAACAATTGAGTGTTTACATCAATCAATTTTTTTTAATTATATTGAAAAAAATTATAAATATAAAGGTTAAAATGAAAATATTATCATTTTTTATTAGAATGCATATATATATATATATATATATATATATATATATATATATATATATATATATATATATATATATATATATATATATATATATATATATATATATATATATATATATATATAAAGTAGAAGGAAGGTTTTACAATAAAAAGGTGGTTGGTTGGCATTTATGGGCCAAAATCAACAATTAAAAAAATATGTCTATAAATTAAAATTCTTAAACAATGTTGACATAAAACAAAATTTACAAAAAAAGTCTCAAAATAACATAATAAATATGAAATATCAATGCATGAAGCATCACTAAAAAGAGGTGGTGGCAAATCATCTTTGGAAGGCAAAGCAACCCAAGAAAAGGGCTCTCCTGACACTAGATCAGAAGCCACCAATCCATATTGATTAGTAGCTAGAAATTTTAAGGGCACAAACACATCCCACTTGGGTAGTAGAGGTACAATAATCCTAGTTTGAGTGCCACTATGCACTAGGGAAGTCCAACAAGATGACATAACATAAGCTTTGTCATGTCACTAAGCTCTCCATCTCCTCTACTGAGGAAGAGGGGTAGACTAATGACTACGTGAGTGGATTCTTCAGCATCTGGGCACTAGCGGTAGAGAACCTTATGGCAGCACATCTGGAGGGATCCTACTCATAGTGTACATAGCATTCGCCCAATAATAGAGAGGTTCCTACAAAAACTAAAATTTATAAGGCTACT